>APFE031348390.1:59100-76631 GCA_000404065.3 Pinus taeda
TGACCGTAAAAACAGGAAAAGATTGCCGGGTTTTTTTCGTTTCAAATTCGATACTGGAAATAAAACGACATGTCCTTGATCGCTTTTTACTTTTCAGGTCAAAGAAACTAACTATGAAAGTACTCCTTGGTCGCAAGATCAAGCGGTTCTCCTAGGTATTATTTTATACTTTTCCGGGCTTAGGAGACACAAATTTACGAAAAATTCCAATCTGGAGTCTTCTAAGTTTTCCAGACTCTCTAAATATGAAAAACGCCGAGTTTCTCCTATACTGGACTCGCTAAAATTTCACAGTAAAGCACCTGTTCTATTACAAACAGGAACGGACCACTCCTTCTTAGGGTTCGAATCAAAAACTAAGTTGGACTCATCCAAAGGACGAGCTTACAAACAAGAATATGTTATCCTCCTCAAGTTTGTAAAAAAATAAAGAGGTACTTGCCAGAAATGGGGGGGGGAAAGTGAGAAGAATGGAACTATTTGATATCATTTTGTCTCAGAAAAACCTTACTACCACTCTTGAACATGACACTCTTTCATTCACCTGGGTTGGGAAATCTCTTGCCTCACAGTTGACCAAATCATTGACATTCTTTAGCCGGGTTATGGGAGTCAACTTTAAGTCATTCGTCACTAAACCATCTGTTGTGTCGTTATGTGTTCAAGAGGTCTGTAAACGAAACATTCAACCACAAAATACCTATCATCCATTTTATCATCCTTGAGTTAGTCCTTACAGCAACATTTCTTCAACTTGAACTATGATTTCATGTTGTGGGTTTGCCTGCGACGGCTCGCTTTCTATCGACATCAACACATTATCTAGAGAGTTGACTTAGAAATCGTCAGTACCTTGAAGTCTGCATGCATAAATGGCAGGTTTCTCGCCTTCGACGTCAGTTTTCATCATTGAATTGCGATCGAAGTATTCCATGAAATGTTCGACATCGACTCATTCATTCACATCTCATGGATTGTGCTGGGTACTTTGAGAACCATTGACATTACTGGTGGTCTCTCTCATACTTGTTAATAGTTTTCATCATTGACTGGTAATCAAGTGGTTTCTACCATGTTGGACATCGACTCATTTATTCGCATGGCTAGAATCGTACCAATTCGGGAAGTAGAGATGAAGACCCTGGATCTAGTTTCCACCATCCAGGCTGTGAGGAGTTTTGTATTCATTATATTTTAGACCAATTATAAACAGATGGCTACGTCCATACTGTGTCTACACGAGTCTATGATTATGATGTATTATGAAATCATTCATGTATTAGAGTAGTTAGTCTGTTAGTTAAAGTTATGATCTGAGTATGGGAATGCCTACCTCAACGATGATATAATCTTATACATGTATTTTGTGTTGAAAATTGCAGGTTCTGACCAGGCTCTCCACGAGATAATCCTTGAAATGATAAAGTACTTCACCCTTCCTAGATGATATAAAACCTTATCTATTACAGGCTTCGCACTTTAGGGGGCAATCTGTTACACTGAAATTTGTCACCATGACTATCTGCAGTTAATATGGCTCCATCAATAGTCATATTATCCTCCTTGTGAAGCCTAATACCTCTGCTCTTCATGTCAAGCTTCAAAAAAGAGAGAAAGTCACTAAAAACATGTTTATCTCTGGGTACGCAGGTTCTCTCTACCTTGCCTGCGTGTACGCATCCCAAACACACTGTACCTGCGTACTTGTACGCTCTGTAAGCCAAAGGATGGGTGCGTACCCCTGTAAAGGTCAAAAGGCGTGAGATTCATCTTTAAAAAGTTACTTGTGGTCACTTCTAGAGCCTTCTAGAAGAGTGTTTGACGTGTATTGAGCGCCTCCAGATGGTTCATGCATCCCTATGATAGAGGAACTTATCCCATCAAGAGAGGAGCTACCCCATCCAAAAGAGGGAGAATCCCATTGATGTTGGAACTGAATAACTTCCTCTAGAACACTATAAATACAGGCATTGGGCCAAGGGAGGGGAGGTTGAAAGCTGAACATTCCAAAGGGTAGATGCTGCTGGAATTAGGACTTCCATTGTAAGCTTGTGAGGAGAGATTACCATCCTTTCTTGTTTCATTTGGAAGTGGGTGAGCTTGTCAAAGTAGAGGAAAACTCTTGCTGGACCCTGGGAGGAACTTGCACAACACCAAGGCTCAGGTTGTAATGGTTTCTTTGTTTCCTTAATACAAATAAGTCCATTCTTCTCAATGATTTGTTGTTAATGAATTGTTTCATATACTCCTTGGTCTATATGTTGAATATGTTTTGTTTTATGAGATATTCAGGTGTTATGTAATCGTTTGATTGTTAGTGTATGCAGGTTTCGAAGTGAAGGAGGATCTCATCTGGATCGACGAGGCTAGACTACTACAACAGCGTTGGACTTCAGGTAGGATCGAAAACGCTTGGTTTCTCGTATGATAATGCATGTTTAGAGAAGGATTGCTCTTAATTGTCTTGTTTGTCACTAGAAAGTCTTAGGCTTCTAGGGAGGTTAGTTTTGTCCGCAAAAATAACTCTTTCCGCATGAAAAGGAGCATGTGTCACTTGCAATATTTGGTTTACTCATGCTATTAGCATTTCTTCAACTTGCGTTAAAACTCTTAGAACAAAATGTTGTTCACTAGGATCCATGTTGTTAAAGCGAGAGAAACGGTGATAACCTTTCTCACTCTTACATATTTTACAGATGGGTCCTTCATGCCATCTCACAACTTGTATACCAGGATAACATTCGTTACATAGTTCCATATTCATGAGCACTTCCAAATTATCTACCAAACAATAATCCATATTGAGGATGATGTGAAATAACTTTCCCAATTGCAACATTGACTTCAACATTTCTTTCCATAAAATGATGGGAATCCATTCTTCTATATTGGTTGCAGTTGGACTCATTATGCTTACATAAATTATAAATCATAATGCTAAATTGACACTTATTAAAAAAGACAAGTTAAATTTATGAAGTGAATAGTAAGTTGAACAGATAAAACATATACATTTTCTTGCCAATTGCACCCTTCAAGTTGAACTCGTCAAATTTACAAAGGTTGTCTTGGTTGTGAATTTATTTATCCACCATTACTCACTTGAATATTGTTCTACAAAAAAACATATAATACAAGATGCATTAATTAATTACAAAATATATATTGAAATGTACAAATCCTATGAAAATAAATCTACTTGAAGAACCTGTCTTCTCCAAAGAGTCGGAGTACGCATAGATTGCGTAGTAATAACAATATTGTCTACAAATTTTCGTCGAGAAACATTTTTTCCTACATTCGAAACATAATGTCACAAACTATCAACCATCCCAACAAGCATACTACTATTAGCAAAAACATCTAATGCTACTAATTGTCGGATGCCATCATTGTGCCCATTTTACATTATTACATCTCTTCCATCATTTCTACAACACTGACGATTTCAACTTCTATGAAGGCTATCTATGCAAACATAATGTTCCAAAAGAAGGTTAATATCAACAATGTTTGCAAAACATGAAAATTTAGAAGATGCACAACCTCAATGGAAACAAACATTTCAATGGAATGTTCTTTCCACAAAACACCCAACTTTTCATAGTTGCAGTTAAAGAGATCACCATTCTCTTGATTTATTGAAGTTTGGAAGTTAAATGGTCAAGATTCAACTTGAGAAATGAATAAAGCATGTATTTCTTCAGATATATCTAGACCAATATTCATTTGAACATTGTTCTACATAAAAAAATATACAACAATTAATATATTCCATTTAGATGTCTGAATCCTATGTAAAGAAAAAATACTTGAAGCACTTATTTTGTTCTAAGAGACTAAGTGTGCACATTTCCCGATGGGTTGAAGATATTCACTATATAGTTGCTGCAAGGAATGCCCCACTCCACATTGCTAGCGAAATCTTCCAAATTCTCAAACTTGTAAGCAAGCATATTGCTATGACCAAATAAATCGGATGTTATAAA
Organism: Pinus taeda; assembly: GCA_000404065.3. NCBI lineage: Eukaryota > Viridiplantae > Streptophyta > Pinopsida > Pinales > Pinaceae > Pinus > Pinus taeda. Next base: position 63,090 of record APFE031348390.1, read on the forward strand.
TTGTTCATTGGCATCATTGTGCCCATCTTCCATATTCCATTTCTTGCATTGTTTGCAGAGGAACCTTGGTTCTCCCATGTATGAACACTTTTTTTGTAAACACAATGTTCTCAAAGAAGACTATTATTAGAAAAAATTGGTGTAGTGGAAAAATTTGAACATCTTCAACATACATGGAAACCAACATTTGAAACAAATGTTCTTCCCATAACACTACTCATGTTCCCATACTTACGATTAATGACTTTATCATGCTGATGATTTTTTGAATTTATTTTCTTTTGTTGATACACGAATCTTCTACGAGAATTTATCACATCCTTGCTCCGCTGATACCTTTGTGGGTGACATTTATTCACTCTGTCACGTGAAATAGGAGACTGCGATATTTTCAAAGTACGCTTGCTTTTTCCTTCACTTAACATATCTACAATTTCTTTTTGTTCTTTTGTAATTGCCATTTTCAATCCTACATCTCATCTTACATCTTGAACAAGTTCAAATCTTAATGTTAACTAAATTTATACATCAACTAAATTTCAATACTAAATAAGTTAAAATCCTAACAATTTTCCTTTCAAATCATAAAGATATATATAAATAAACAATATTCCAAATACCATGATACATAAATAACCATCAATTGTATGATTTCATATAACCAATAACAAAAGACTCTATACAATCCACAGATAGATAATAAAAGTTGACACAAAAGTGCATCATTCAATCTCCAAAATAGTAGGTCAACGCAAGTAATCTCAGTGAACAGTTCGAATTTGTATTACAATAATCTTCAAAATATGTCTGGAAATATTTAACAAACGTGACATCTGCAACAATGTTTAGCAAAAAATCATCTTGAAGCCTCAAAAGATAAATTATGATAACCATAGCCAGTAGTTGTATATCAACAATAGAATCTGTATTTCGAAAGGGTGAGAAAACATTTCCATTTTCAATAACATCATTGAAACCTTCAACTGATTGCACATGGAACCCATGTCTTTCTAAGAGGGAGACACCATCGACAATTGCTACTATGCATAATCTAGTATGTAAATCATATAGCTTTAATTGAACTTCCATGCATCCCAACATAAGCACTTTCCCTTCAACTAAATGAAAAGGTAGGTATCCTGGGAATTTACTATTTATATCCATTGACATAATATCAAGCAATCTCCATATGAAATCCTAGTCATCTTCAAAATATTCTAAGCTACGTCCATTGAAAGCTTTGCCAAATTCAAAATTGTCTATCTCTTCAAGTGACCAAACAAATGTACAACCATTGTTTACAAAACAAAGAAGCTGGTTCCCATACAATCCTGATGAAATACATCATATGTCAGTGATAGGAACAAATGAAAAATCCCACTTGTTTCTCATAAGATCCAACGCATAGATAATGTAACCATAGGAAGGGTAATCATCATATTCTTTGTCTAAATAAAGCTAGAAAATTTTTCCTTTATGAATGATAAAATCCTTTGGGGGCGTTACACCAGCAAAAGGAGGTTCCGTCCTTCTCCAGACCATTGCTACACTGGTGTAGATAAAAAAATGTGATTCCATATTTTTGCACACATGTTTCAACATAACCCAATCGTATTTACGTGGACTAAATTTCTCCAACAAAGAGAAGATTCCCCTCTCTCCAACACTAAGACCTCCAAGATTTCTAAAGGTCTTTGTAAAAGGATTTACTATGAAATAATTCATAGAATGCATAGAAATTCTAGGCGCACTAAACGCAATCATTGATCCAACTATACAATGAATTTTGTATCTAGAATGAAGAAAAGGAAAAATCAACAAAGATATGTGTCTTTTATCATTAAGGTAATATCCAAAAACGCAGTTATGCTTGATATGAACTCAAAATTAAATAAATCCAAATTCTTTGTTGGCACATTGCTTGCAAGTAGCAAGAAAAATCAGGATTTCCAATAGAACAATCCATTCTTTACAAATCAATTGAAATTTTATCAGCACTGATAAAGGAAGCCAATGAAGCATAATCATGCTACAATCCCAAATGGAAGAAACTTTCAAACACTCGGATCCATGACAAAATCAACAACTTTCCTTAAAGCAAAGTAAATATTGTATGTTACATTGCAAAGGACAAAATCTTTAAAAATACTTGTCTTATACACTTATTGATCTATCTTGATGATGAGCCACAGTGGATGGTTCGAAATGTCGATTCAAACAATTATGGATGCAATGATTCTGTAAGATAACTCTACACAATACTTGTCTTATTAAATATGCCAAAAATATGCTTCGTGAACACTTCAAAAAAGAATATTATTTAAAAAAATGTTATCTAAAAAATAACATTATTTAAAAAATTTAACATTATTAAAAAAAAGTACATTATTTAAAAAAATTAACCTAATTTAAAAAAATTAACATTGCAAAATTAATATCATTTAAAAAAGGAGTTGTCTATAATGCGGCTTTTTGGAGATTCCGGTGACGGAATCCGGCGGAAGAAATTGAGGTTAAATCTTGATTTGTTGCAGTTAAAATGGTTTTTTAACTGCATATTTGGATTCAGCACCCCGAAAAACTCCTGGGACGCTTTGATTGTGCAGAAACTAGCTATCAAACTTGTGATTCCAATAAATTGCTCCGGATTTTAACCGGAAAAACCCACTGGAAAGGCTTTCAAAAAGTCTCATTATAGGCAACTGCTTTAAAAAATAACGCATTGTTGAAAAAACAAACCATTTTTTATTAAATAACACTATTTAACGCATTGTTGAAAAAACAAACCATTTTTTATTAAATAACACTATTTCAACTAATCTTGCTTATAAAATAAGAAACCATTTTTTATTAAATAACACTATTTCAACTAACCTTGCTTGTAAAATAAGATTTCTGACCAAAAAAAAAAAAAAAAAAACAATTTTTTCAAAGATAACATTATTATGACAAATGCAAATGTTAGATGACAAATGTGAGATGTTAAATAGCAAGTTGAATTGAATTTCCATTATCTTTTTTTTACTTCTCGCGATTCTCGAATTCACATATTTTTTTTTCTTTTGTTCAGTTCATCATGGCCTTACATCCGACAATATCCTAAATCCTCACCTCAGTCTCTTCCTTCCTACCGCTAGGGTAACCGACTTAGACTAATTCATTGTCCCAAGGCCCAACTGGGTTTGCGACCTGCAGTAGGGTTTTGTTCTTCCCCTCTGCTCCACAAACAGATTAACAATGATGTTGTTGGAATCATTTTCATGTCTATAGTCTGTGTCTAATAATAGTAAAGGCAAGCAAACTCTTTGGCTAACTCTAACTTTCATTCTTGTCTTACATTTATTTTAGATTCAATAAGCTGGCCCTTGTAGGATTGTTGAATAATTCATTGTGAACTCTTTTGCTCGTGGAGCAGAGTTGGGTTTCTGACCTGCCAAATGATTTGGTTCTTCCCCTATGCTCCATGACCATAATAACAATGATGTTGCTACAACCCTGTTCATGGCTCATTGTATAACGCCTAAAGACCAACGAAATTTATGCGTCATTGTTCATTAAAAGTGGTTTGCATTATGCCGCGAGGTTTTCATTTGTTTTTATTTTACACATTCGTTGGAGCTGTTAGGGTTTCACCATAGCTTTGTTCCTAACCTCAAGGCCCCATTTATGTCTTCTAGAAATGTTACAGGTAAAAGCTGTAGATGCTTCTTCAAGCCTAAACTGTTTTTGTTGATTTCTAGCCATTCCCATTGCGTTGCAAGGTTAAAATTTCTTTTACATTATTTGAAAGGGTTTTCATTATGTCACAATCCTATAGTTTTTATTTTTATGCATTCATTAGGGTGACAGGCTTTCAACGGAGTTCTATTCCTGACCTACGCAATCATTTCGTTCTTTCTCTCTCCTCCCAGAAAATTCATTTTTAACACTCGGCCTTTTGACTTCTGACTTTGTTGACACCCGACTGTATGACTCCTAACAACCATCTTACCCTGACTACATTGTAAGTCGGAGTCGGGCCCACCCATGCAATAAATTTCCAAGTCATATCATCTCGACTTTTGACTATCGGACTATCTTCAACTCTGACTAGAATAAAATATTATAAATTTCTTTGATAAGCATCATTTTCTTCTACTCTTTTGTTTTTTTGTTTTTAAATAAGTCACAAATTGTAATGGATCACATTTCAATTAAATTCACCCTAACCTCTGATCATTTGACCTCACCTCCATTTTTGAATAAAAATAGTTCAAACTTCTGCTCAATTTTATGAAAAATTAATACGTATCATGCAAATATATTGTTGTTGGTCCCAAGGTATTCTCCGTGCCGTCTTTACACTGCTTCTCTAAAACGTCTTTGTGATTACAAATAAATAAATTCAATTTCAGTCTTACACTTATAATACAAGGTAAACCTGCAATTTGCTAAAGAATTCAGTTACTGAATTCCTTTCTCGTTTAACAAAGGTTTTTTTGTTTTTGGTTTTTTTTTTTCCAGACATAAGATAAAAAACAAAGCTAAATGTACGGCATGAAAGAAGCATGTTCCACAGATTAAGGAACACCTAAAGCGATTACAAAATCCGATTTCTAAGGAATGACAAAATATTATTTCAATCAAGAAGGAAATGAATAATTCATTGTTCAATGTTTATTGTTACAAAAGGATTCACAACAAATTCAATATCAAAACATATAAAAAACATATAGGCTGTGTTATCTTACTTAGTATGACATAGACCACCCCAAGTTCACGCGCTAAAATGAAAGTAAGAGCAACACACACCGCCCCGAGCCAACGTGACCAACAAAACCCAACAATTGCAGAAAAACATATCCTAACTAAGCCCAACAAAACCATAGACATCATGTTTTCAAGACCATCATGCTCAGACTGATTCAATATCTCGCTACAACCATGTTTGAGGTAGCAAGAACGATCACACACCCTTGCCTTTTCCATTACATCAACTGCCACGTTACGATTTCTGAGAAGCATCAACCAACCTCCACCACCATGATGCAATGCCTCTTTTCACTCCCTCTCATCGTTACCATTGATTAAGTTATTAGATGAAGAATATTTGGAGAACGATCAATCCTGGAACTTGATAGAAAAAATGAAATTTCATAAGTTCCCATCCACCCAAAGTTGAAATATATATGCGCATCGATGAATTATAAAAGGAGTAGTCTTTAAGTGTGACCTTTTGGAGTTTCTAGTATATTTTTGCTCAAAATTTGACGAAAAACTTGTGGAAAAATCTTGATTTGTGTTGTTTAAGTTAGTTTTTTAATTGCATATATGAATTCAACACCCTCAAATACCCCCGGGGTACTTCTATTGCTAAGATTTCACCTATCAAACTTGTGATTTCAATGAATATTTGCTAGATTTTAAACAAAATAGATCAAAAAATAATCTAGAAAACTTTCCAAAAAGTTGCACTTAAAGACTACTCTATTATAAAATGATTTTTTTTATTGTATAGAGTTTTTTCTTTTTCTTTTTAATAAATATCACATAAAATATTTTAGGATTGATATTTTAAGAATTAATATAATGTATTAAATGTTTTGAATTTATATTTTATAACATGGCTAATATTTGTATAATACCATTGTCCATATCTCTTTGTGTAGGGTTCATGTTTTGCTGTTACTTGAGAATGCTTCATTTTAGCAATCATTTTTTCAAGCTACAACTCCACACTATTTACAATGAAATGTTTTCCAGATTTTTGTGCCTTGATGTTATAATAGTTCTCCCAAACCCCTAAAGATATATAAAATTAAGTAGCTAGATTAAATGGAGACGAGACAAACGCTCAATATTATTATATATGAAGCAAGTGAATACCAAGAAATTCAAGTGGTACAAAATTAATATATCAATTTCATGCAGAGGTGTAGAGAAAGCTTTCATTGTATGGAGTGACAATGTGTAGAGGAAGCTTTTTGTTTGCGGAGTGTGAAATAAACACAATGAAATATTCCTACGTACTTCCAAATTCCGTGCAATGAGATATCACCAAAATAAGTGACAGATGGAATTACAACACATTAGCCACTTGAGAATTAGTTTTTGTCATTATTTGAGAATGTTCTATTTCTATAATCGTTTATGCAAGCCACACATCCACACTGTTTATAATGAAATATTTTCTAGACCTTTGCACCCTAATGTTATAACAGTTGTCCTAAATTGCTAAAGATATAGAAAATTAATTAGCTAGATTAAATGGAGATGAAGGAAACACTCAAAAATATTATATATGAAGCAAGTGCATACCTGAAAATTTAAGTGGCACAAGCTTAATATATGAATTTCATGCAGAGGTGCAAAGGAAGCTTTCACTGTGTGGAGTGCGGAGAAAGATATCGAAATTAAGTAGCTAGATTAAACGAAGACAAGGAAAATACTTGGCAATATTATATAAGAAACAAGAACATACCCAGAAATTTAAGTGACACAAAATTAATATATCAATTTCATGTGGAGGTGCAAAGGAAACTTTCATTGTACATAGTATTGATGTGTGGAGAAAGCTTTTTTTGTGCAGAGTGTGAAGGAAGTCTTAGTTTTGAACAAGGTGTTGCTGAAACCAACTAAGACTTCCCCTGTTTCTCGCGTGACTAAATCTCTAGGTAAACAATTTGTTCACTATACATTCAATTCCTTACTCTTCGTTTGCTTCTCGCCTTTTACTCTGCTGAAAATGTGCCAGAAACAGGGGAAGTCTTAGTTTTGAACAAGGTGTTGCTGAAACCAACCAAAGAGATAACTAAACAAACTCAAAGGAAAGCCTTGTTTTGGACAATTTGTAAGTCACACGGTAAATGCTGTAAGCTGATTATCGATAGTGGGAGCACAAATAATCTGGTTTCCATGGAGATGGTGGAGAAGTTGGGGTTGAAGCGGTTGAAGCACCCAACTCCTTACAAGGTATCATGGCTACAAAAAGGTTATCAACTGTTGGTCGATGAGTAATGCGAAGTGGAGTTCCATATTTGTAGATATAAGGATAAGGTCATTTGTGATATAATGCCGATGGATGTATGTCATATATTGCTAGGTAGGCCATGGCAGTATGACAGGAAGGTAGTACATGACGGGAAAACAAACTGTTATAAGTTTTTCAAAGATGGGATCAAGCACACGCTTGTGCCCATCAAGGAAGAAGAGAAGTGGAAACAAGCGGGACAAGAGTGTTACTAATGGGTGGAAAACAACTTTTGAAGTAGATTGAAGACAGTGAAGTAAGCTATGCTGTTGTAAGAAGAGCGAAGATGGTGCTGCTACACGCAGAGGTGTCAGATTTGCCTTCGGAAATTCAACATATGCTGCAGGAATTCGACGATATAATAGTGGATTACTTATCAGATAAATTGCTCCCCAAGAGAATTATAAGTCATCATATTGACTTTATCCATGGAGCAAGTATACCGAATAAGGCAGCATATTAGATGAGCCCTAAAGACAATGAGGAGATAGGAAAACAAGTGCAGGAATTGCTAGATAAAGGGCTAATAAGGGAGAGTTTGAGACCCTGCACAATTCCAATAGTTCTCGCTCCCAAGAAAGGAGGAGAATGGTGAATCTGCACAGATTCTAGGGCCATCAACAAGATTACCATCCGGTATAGATTTCCACTGTCACGGATGGACGACATGATGGACTGCTTGAGTGGGGTAACATATTTTTAAAAGATTGATTTAAAGAGTGGGTATCATCAGATTTGAATCCGAGAAGGGGATGAGTGGAAGACAACCTTCAAAACTAATGAAGGACTGTATGAGTGGCTGGTAATGCCATTCAGACTGAGAAATGCACCCAGTACCTTTATGCGATTGATAAATGAAATGCTGAAAGAATTCATTGGGACGTCTGTAATAGTGTACCTGGATGATATATTAATTTTCAGTAAGATGATGGAGGAACACTTTCGACATGTTCGCAAAGTGCTGGAAAAATTGTAGAAGAATAATCTAATCAAATGAACCACACTAGTTGGTTCGAAACGCGTCGACAAATGATCAATTATGTGATTTCGCCAAAAAGTTTCTAATCAAATGCTATGGATCACAGAAGTCTAAATTCCTTAAGAATAATCTGCTGATAAATCTAAAAAAAATGTACTTTTCTACAAAAATAATTGGTTTATCTGGGTTTCATGATTGCAGAAAACGAGTTGAAGATGGACCCAGAGAAGATTGCAGAAATTGTCAACTGGCCATCCCCGAAAAGTCTGTTTTAGGTACGTAGTTTTCATGGGCTAGCAAGTTTTTACTAAAAATTTATAAGAAATTTCAGTGAAATCTGCACACCTATGTTGGACACTATAAAGAAGGAAAGTCAAACTTTTCGTTGGACCGAGGCAGCAGAAAGGAGTTTTCAGCTACTGAAGAAGAAGATCACAGAGAGATCGATCCTGAGATTGCGAGATTTTAAAAAGATTTTACAGGTTTGCTGTGATGCAAGCAGTACGGCCATTGGAGCTGTACTTAGCCAAGAAGACAAACCTGTTGCGTCTTTCAGCGAGAAGTTGAATGAAAGCAAGCAAAAGTATTCATCCTACAACAAGGAATTATATGCTATCGTCCAAGCACTAAAGCATTGGAGACATTATCTGCTGGGGAATGAGTTTGTTTTATTCTCGGATAATTCTGCACTGCAATATGTGATGCAACAACACAAGTTGAATCACAAGCATGCTAAGTGGGTTGAATATTTGCAAAGATTCACCTTTGTGTTGAAACACATTAGCGGGCAAGCCAACAAGGTGGTGGATGCATTGAGAAGAAGAGCCTTACTCTTACAGGAGAGTATGATACAAGTGCTGGGCTTTGAGCATTTGAAAGACTTGTATTAGACTGACACAGATTTCAAGGAGGTTTATGAAGCGTGTCAGAATCCTTTGGTAAGAAACAATAGTCCGTGGTTGGACTATAATTTGCAGGAGGAGCTATTGTTTAGAGGAGGACAATTATGCATACCCGATTGCTCAATGAGAGAGAATATCATTCAAAAGAAGCACAGTGGAGGTCTAGCCGGACATTTCGGTATAGAAAAAACATTAGAGCAGCTCAACGATTGTTATTATTGGCCAAAAATGCGGAGGGATGTGCAGAGATTTGTGACCAAGTGTAAAGTGTGTCAGTTGGCAAAAGGACACACTCAAAATAAGAGACTCTACACGCCATTGCCCATTTGCAGTAGACCGTGGGACTCAGTCAGCTTGGACTTCATCTTGGGTCTACCAAGGACACAGTGGGGTTATGATTCAGTGATGGTAGTAGTGGACCAGTTTTTGCAGATGGCTCGTTTCATCCCTTGCAGAAAAACTATCGATGCGACTCGCATGACCCACTTTTTCTTTACAAAGATCATCAGGCTACATGGTCTACCTAAGTCCATTCTCTCTAACAAGGACGTGAAGTTTAGAGGGCACTTTTGCGCACCTTGTGGAATAAGATGGACACGCAGTTAAGTTTTAGCTCTGCTTATCACCCGCAGACCGACGGGCAAATAGAGGTGGTAAACAGAAGTCTAGGAAACCTGCTACGAAGCTTGATCAGTGAAAATTCACGAATGTGGGATCGAGTACTTGCCCAGGTAGAGTTTGATTACAATGACTTGCCCAATCGTAGCACGGGTTACAGTCCTTTTCAGATCTTATATGGTATGCATCCTCATGGAGTACATTAATTATGAGATCTAGGACAATAGGAAAGATAGAGTGCTGATGAGGAGGATTTCACTAAAGCGATGAATGATTTACATGAGGAGGTGAAAATAAAATTGCAGGACAACAGTAAAAAATATAAGCATCGAGCAGATTTGAAACAAAGAGAGGTGCAGTTTAATGTAGGGGATGAAGTCCTCATGCATTTGCATAAGGAGCATTTTCCTAGAGGTGCATATAACAAGCTAAAGTACAAAAAGATAGGCCCCTACAAAGTTCTCTAGAAATTTTCAGAAAACGCTTAAGAATTACATTTGCCACCAAGAATAGGCATCTCGCCCATCTTTAATGTAGCAGACCTGTTTCCATACACTGCTGATCTAGAGAAAGACAGTACCGCACGGCTTACACGGGACACACAGGAGGGAATTGATACTTGGATGAGACAAATGCCTTACGCTCAACCCCTCGAGATTGAGAGGATCCTTGATACTCAGGTGGCCAAGCGAACTTGGCGGAAAGAGTATCTACAATATCTAGTCAAGTGGAAGAACCATCCTATTGAGGACAGTTCGTGGCTTAACGCTAGATAGATAGAGCAGGCGGGTTATTCAGTCGAGAAGCTCATGGACCGGAGTCATAATTTTTCTTACCTCTGGAGCCTGATGCAGGAGCATCCAACTAAAGGCATCATGTCTGGGTGTTGGTCTCGACCAAGAAGGACAGGTTCAAAAACTTTTAATTTCATTTACGTTTGATGAATAAAATAGTGTCTAGGAATTAGTTTGTTTTATTATTAATTAGTTAAGAAACATTAGAAACAGTACAGTTAGGGTAGCGTCACAACAGTTGCATTGTTTTGTCATTTTCTTAGTCCATTTTACAGTTGTCTATCCATAAACAAAAAGTGTAATATTGTAACTCCTATAGTACTTTTGTAACTCCTACAATACAAGAAAACCCAACAAGATTATCAACTATGTAACTACAAAGGGTAACCATATGGTAACTGAGAATAGTTTGAGTAACTGTTCCAGCACAATATAAAAATCAATGTAATACAATCATGGAGGGGTTTAGCACATGAGAACAGAACTACAATACAAAGAATAATTTCTTTCATCTGAAACATTCGAGTCCATCTGTAACAGTTCATTGTAGTATTCATTTACTTTTCCCTTGTTGGGTTGTGTTATATTCTTTCGACGTAGTTAACAGGGGGTTTGAAGGGCACTCATAACCCCACTTTATGGGGTCCAGGGAAGCGCCCCATAAAATTTTGGTTTTGGACCCTATGTTAGGTTGGGCGAACCCACCTATGGTTTTGTGCATGATTTTCACACATGTTTTTTGGACGCGATGGTTTTTCGGTCCATGGTATTGGACGTGATGGTTTTTGTTCCATGGTATTGGATGCTTCGACATGTATAAATATGTATTGTAATATTGAAGGAACATAATGAAAAATTAAGTTGGTAGTCCCAGTTTTGGGATCCAGGGGAAAATCTATGTGTATATGTGTTATGATCTCGCATTGTTTATTTTCTGTGTTTTAGAATTTGTATGCAGGTAATTTCCGTACGGGGTTAAAACCTACATTTGGTATCAGAGCTATTTTGGCTTCAAGGGGACACCTTTGTTGTTGAGGGGTTTCGCTCGGGCATGTGGTAGACCATGTTTAGTGGGAGATCTGCGAGATCGATTTTGGTGGTGAAAGAAGATGGCGAGCAGTGGAAATATAGAGATCGAGAAATTTAATGGTCAAAGTTTTGAGTTGTGGAAACTCAAGATGGAGGATCTGTTGGTGGATAAAGACCAGTGGATCGCGGTAGATCTAGGTACTAAACCAATGGGAGTGTCCAATGAAGAATGGAAGAAGTTGGATTGGAAGGCAAAGAGCACAATACGATTGTGTGTCTTAGATTTAGTATTGTTGAATGTATCAGGGAAAGCTATGGCGAAGGCTTTGTGGGACAAGTTAGGGACTTTGTACCAATCTAAGTCTCTGGTGAATAAACTGTTCCTACAAAAAAAACTGTATAACCTAAGGATGAAAGATGGAGATTTAGTGACAGAGCATCTGAATGCATTTAATATTGTGGTAAGTCAGTTAGCATATGTTGATATTAAAATTTCAGATGAAGATAAGTGCATCAGTTTTCTGTGTTCTCTACCAGATTCGTGGGATATTCTGGTTATTGCAATAAGTAGCAATGCATCTGCCTTGCATTTTGATGAAATAGTCTCATCCTTGCCGATGGAGGAGATGAGACGGAAAAATATGGAGAGCCAAAATGGTGATGCCTTGTCTGTACAAGGGAGGACCCAAAATAGAAACAAAAATAAGTCATCGAGTGGGAGATCTAAATCTAAAGGGAGATCTAAATCTCCAGGAAAACCTGTAAAGGTGGTGCGTTGGAAATGTGGAAAGGAAGGGCACTACAAAAGGCACTGTAAATCTAAAGCTACTGAAAAAGTAAAGGGATCTGATGAGGCTCCTTCTGCAGAGGCAAAAACCACCTCAGATGAAGGTGGGGATGTGTACTTGGCTTCTTCAAGTACACATGTAGATCACGAGGCATGGTTGATTGACTCAGGTGCATCCTTTCACTTCACTCCCCATAGAGAGTGGTTCTGCGAGTATGAGAAATATGATGGTGGTGATGTCTTCATGGGGGATGACAGGAAGGCTAGAATTGTTGGTCGCGGAAAAGTAAAGCTGAAGTTGCAAGGTGGAAGGGTTAAAATGCTTCTAGGTGTTCTACATATTCTTGCATTAGCTAGAAATCTGATTTCTGTTAGCAAGCTAGATGATGCAGGTGTGAAAACAGTGTTCGAGAAGGATACCTGCAAGATGGTTCGGGGAGCACTGGTATTGATGCGGGGAGTTCAGATTGGAACTATGTACAAGCTGTAAGGTAGCACTGTTATTGATTGGTGCAACAATTTTATGGTTCCTAAAAGTGGCAGAAAATATAGTGGTCTTTGGAGAAAAGACCATGTTGTGGCATCAAAGTCTTGGACATATTGGAGAAAAGGGCCTTCAAATACTTCATGGTAAAGGTATGGTAGAAGGTATGAGTATTAGCTCTCTGGATTTTGATTTCTTTGAAAATTGTGTAGAAAAATCGGGTGAGTTTCCCCTCTGGTAGTAAGAGGGCGAAACATATATTAGAGCTTGTGCATAGTGATGTGTTTGGACTTGTGAAAGCTCCATCACTAGGTAAGTCTATGTACTATGTATCATTTATAGATGACTTCTCAAGGAATACATGGATATATTTCCTTAAGTAGAAATCTGAAGTCTTTGACAGGTTTAAAGAATTCAAGGCTCTGGTGGAAAACCAGACAGAGAAGAAGATAAAGGTGTTGAAGACAGATAACGATGGAGAGTTTTACAGTAAGGAATTTGAATAATTCTGTAAGAAGTGTGGTATAGCATGGCAGAAGACTACTCCATATACACCTCAGCAAAATGGAGTTGCAGAAAGAATGAATAAGATGTTGATGGAAAGGGCAAGAAGCATGCTCAGTGGTGCCGGGTTAGGACAGGAATTCTGGGCAAAGGCGGTGGATACTGCATGTTACTTGGTCAACAGGTCACCTTCATTAGCGTTAGAGGATAAGACTCCACAAGAAGTATGGACTGGTAAGAAACCCTCTCTTTCACATCTGAGGGTATTTGGATGTGATGCATATGTACATGTTCCAAAGGAGAAACGAACCAAGTTGGATAGTAAATCTGAAAAGTGCATCTTAATTGGGTATAAGGATGGTTTAAAGGGTTATAAGCTTTGGAACCCAGTAATAAGGAAGGTTGTGTACAACCGAGATGTGGTGTTCAGAGAGGT
>APFE031348390.1:76861-130792 GCA_000404065.3 Pinus taeda
AGAAGCAAAGCATATCACTGTGTGTATTTTAAATTAATTGGTGACCGTGTTATTTATCTGGTCTTGTATGTGGATGATATGTTGCTGGTTGGAAATGACAAAGAAATTATCTAGGATCTGAAGATCCAATTGTCCTCCAAATTCGACATGAAAGATCTTGGTGCTGCAAACGATATTTTGGTCATGGAAATTAAAAGAGATCAGGCAAAGAAGAAGCTCTGGTTAAACCAGAGGAAGTATGTCGAGACAATATTGTAGAGGTTTAATATGCAGGATAGTAAATCGGTGAAGGTTCATATTCCTGTAGGTGTGAGGTTATTTTGTTGAACAATATCCCAAGACACACGAAGAGGAAGAGGACATGTCCCGTGTTCCATATGCAAGTGCAGTCGGTAGCTTGATACATGCAATGGTCTGTACTAGGCCAGACATTGCACATGCAGTGGGAGTATTGAGCAGGTTTATGTCAAAACCAGGAAAGGAGCATTGGACAGCAGTGAAGCGGGTTTTCAAGTAGTTGAGTGGCACTAGTGATTATTGTCTGTGCTACCAAGGAAGACCAGGATTGGATAGAGTGTTGGATATTCATGGCTTTGTTGATGCAGATTGGGCTGTAGATCTGGATCAAAGAAGATCTACAGGTGGGTATGTGTTTAACCTATTTGGAGGTGCAGTCAGCTGGATGAGTTAAAAACAATCTATAGTGGCACTATCAACTACAGAGGTAGAATACTTGGCAGCCACTCATGCAAGCAAGGAAGCAGTTTGGTTTCAAAGATTGTGTTCAAGTATGGGGTTAGTACAAGAAGCTATAAAGATAGACTGTGATAGCCAAATTGCAATTTTCTTGGCAAAGAACCCTGCATATCATTCAAAGACAAAGCAAATTGATGTTTAGTATCACTTTGTGAGGGATATGATAGAAGACAAAAAGGTGTTGTTGGTAAAGGTGGACACTTTGAAGAAAACTACAGATGCATTGACAAAATTTGTGAGCTTTGAGAAGTTCTCTTGGTGTAGAGAGACAATGAGTATTTTAGGGCTGGGAAAATGACTAAGCTCTCTTGTGGCCCCCTGTGGAAAGAAAACAACAAGTGGGAGAATATTGGGTTGTATTATAGTCTTTCCACGTAGTTAACATGGGGTTTGAAGGGCACCCGTAACCCCACTTTATGGGGTCCGGGGCAGCGCCGCAGAAAAATTTGGTTTTGGACCCTATGTTAGGTTGGGCGAACCCACCTATGGTTTTGTGCATGATTTTCGCACATGTTTTTTGGACGCGATGGCTTTTTGGTCCATGGTATTGGACGCGATGGTTTTCGGTCCATGGTATTGGATGCTTGGACATGTATAAATATGTATTGTAATATTGAAAGGAACATAATGAAAAATCAAGCTGGTAGTCCCGGTTTTGGGATCCAGGGGAAAATCTCTATGTATATGTGTTTTATGTGTTATGATCTCACATTGTTTATTTTTTGTGTTTTAGAATTTGTATGCAGGTAATTTCTGTATGGGGTTAAAACCTACATCCCTTAATCATTGAGTAAGATAAACTAATCAAATACTGTGCATTCCTATACTTTTCATTTATTTTATTTCTTAAATAATAGAACGCAAACAGATAAATTGAATGAGTATTTCCAATACGAAGGTTGGCAATCAACATACAGAGTTCATGAATGAAAACAAAGCACATTTCGAACAGTTCGACCAAGAACGAGAATATAAATGTTGAGCAACAATCCTAGGATAGAGGTAACAAAGTACAACCAGATTCACTGTAAATTCTTTTCATTTCCAATAAAAAAAGATATTTGTATATATATAACAGTCCAGGGATACCTATTCGAATGGTGGCAAAAGAATACGAACCAAAAGAACCCTAAGGGCGAAGGTTTGGGTCGGCTACCATCTAACAGAAAAGTGGTTTACAATTACAAAATTGCTAGAATATAAACGAGGGTTTGTACAAGACTAACCTTGGTCGCATAGCGACAACAGAGAAGCTCAAGTCGATGAGAACTGGGACTCTTCCCAACAAACTGATAGAGACCAACTATTAAAAAACAAATTGATAACAGTAGCAGAGCCTACTAGGACAAAGCTGTAGCGCTTTCATCAACCATTCCAAAGAAAGAACCCCCAACCCTTGCAAGCAAAATAGGGCAATATTGTCAACCAAATGTCAGTAGAGTAAAAGGCGAGAAACAAACGAAGAGTAAGGAATTGAATGTACATTGAACAAATTTTTTACCTGGAGATTTAGTCACGCGAGAAGAATGCAAACCCACTGAGCCACAATCCATGGTGACAACATGAGACTAAGGAGCATCCTTCGTTAGAACCGGAGTAAGACAAAGAGGGAAAACGAATCATGGAGAGACAACATACCTGAAGAGAACTGCGAGCAAAGGAGGCCACTGCGACTGTGACCTGTAGCATGAGACACGGAAAACCCATTAATCACATTCGATAACCAGAAGAACCTCAATAAAATAAGAACAATATAGCAGAGACAAGTTTAGCAACCGAACAGACAAAGACAATAGCCATTCTCTTACACAGACGAGCAGAACCATCACACTGTGCCCAAGGAATTGAGTAGAGAAGCCACCAGAACAAATGAAGGCGCCACACCAACAAGAAACATAACCCATAGCTGGCACACGTAGAGCCTATGGCTCACCTCCATACATTTGTAGCATGAACCCTCACTTCTAGACCAAACCCTCAGCGCAACAAAGTTGCAAGAACAAAAATGAAGAAATGACATAGAAGGCAAGGTTTTGGCATAAACCAAAGAGCGGGAAAAGGTAACCGAGAAAAATACCTCCAACACAGTGGAATTAAAGTCCAACATAAATGCCATCCAATGCAAACCAGAACCATCCTATGATTAACCCCTAATCACAATTGTTAAGTCCCAAATCATTTCTTAATCATTTAATTATTGATTAGTGTGTTGCTGTAGTATTGTTAAACATTATAGCGTGGAACTACAGGCTGGTCCCATCATAGTGGTATCAGAGCAGAATTTAGGGTTTTTCTGAGAGATGGAAGTTGGAAGATGAGGACATGGAAGAGGTTCTCGAAGAGCAGTAGATGAAGGATTGCGAGAGGAAATCAGGATCCTTACTACCCATTTGGAGGTAGTTGAAGCAGGAAGGAGAAGGGATCCAAAGGTAGGAGATGATAGTGACGAAGAAGCTGTAGTGACAACAGATGGATCGGATGAAGAAGGGCCAGAAATGAGACTGTTGAGGTCGGTCCTATTGGCGAGCAACAAACCTAAACTAGAAATCCCAAATTATGACAACAACTTGTGCACAGAGGTTCTATTGGACTGGATTAGCAAACTGGATAAATATTTCAAGTGTGAAGAGGTCAATGAAGACTGGAAAGTTAAGTTCGCTACAACAAATTTGAAGGGACACGTAACCCTATGGTGGGACAGTGTCCAAATAGAGAGAAGGAAGATGAACAAGTTTCCAATAAAGAAATGGTCAAGGATGGTGGCCAAGTTGAAAGGCAGATTTCTGCCCAAGGATTACTAGATTGCACTACATCGGCAAGTGTAGAATTTGAAGCAGAAAGGGATGATAGTAAGAGATTACACTGAAGAATTCTACTGGGTAAATTTAAGAGCTGGTTATACGAAGGACACCCCAGAGAAAACAAAAAGGTATGTAAATGGTTTAAGGTTGGAAATATTAGATGAAATTAGCATTCTTTGCCCGAAAAACATAGAAGAAGCATATCAAAGTGCTATGAAAGCAGAGGAGAAGATCACCAAAAAAAAAATGCTAGGAGAGGATGGGGAATCGACAGAGGAAGAGGACAGTCTTATGGCACAGGGCGAACTACCAGCGATAGTGAAGAAGGCAACAGTTCCAAAACTTTTGGGACAACAGAAAAAGGTGACAGCACGAGAGGTGGCAGGCCTTATCAGCGAGGAAGAGGAAATGGCTGAGGCAGAGGAGCTAATTATCAATGTTACAGGTGCCACAAGTGGGGGCATAGATCTTTTGAGTGTCCTGAGGCAGAACAAGCGGACAGAGGGGTGCGTATGTCGCAAAGCCAAAGGAAGCAGAGGCACCTCCCTAAGAAGCAGAAAATGTGTCGGAAACAGGGGAAGCCTTAGTTTTGAACAAGGTGTCGCTGAAACTAGCCAAGTGGGAGCACAGATAATCTGGTTGCCACGAAGATGGTGGAGAAGTTGGGGTTGAAGCGGTTGAAGCACCCCACTCCTTACAAGGTATCATGGTTGCAAAAAGGCTATCAGCTGTTGGTGGATGAGCAATGCGAAGTTGAGTTCCATATTGTCAGATATAAGGATAAGGTCATTTGTGATATAATGTCGATGGATGTATGTCATATACTGCTAGGCAACCATGGCAGTATGACAGGAAGCTAGTACATGATGCGACGACAAACTGTTATAAGTTTGTCAAAGATGGGATCAAGCACACGCTTGTGCCCATCAAGGAAGAAGAGCAGCGGAAACAAGCGGGATGAGAGTGTTACTAATGGGCGGAAAATAGTTTTTGAAATAGATTGAAGACAGTGAAGTAAGCTATGCTGTTGCAAGAAGAGCGAAGACGGTGCTGCTACACACAAAGGTGTCAAATTTGCCTGCGGAAATTCAACAGATGCTGTAGGAATTCAACGATATAGTAGTGGATGACTTACCAGATAAATTGCCTCCCAAGAGAAGTATAAATCATCATATTGACTTTATACTCAGAGCAAGTCTACCGAATAAGGAAGCGTATCGGATGAGACCCAAAGACAATGAGGAGATCAAAAAACAAGTGCAGGAATTGCTAGATAAAGGGCTGATAAGGGAGAGTTTGAGCCCCTGCACAGTTCCAACAGTTCTCGCTCCCAAAAAAGGAGGAGAATGGTGAATGTGCACAGATTTGAGGGCTGTCAACAAGATTACCATCCGGTATAGATTTCCATTGCCACAGATGGACGACATGATGGACTGCCTGAGCGGGGCAACATATTTTTCAAAGATTGATTTAAAGAGTGGGTATCATTAGATTCGAATCCGAGAAGGGGATGAGTGGAAAAGACAACCTTCAAAACTAATGAAGGACTGTATGAGTAACTGGTAATGCCATTTAGACTGACAATGCACCCGGTACCTTTATGCGATTGATGAAAGAAACACTGAAAGAATTCATTGGGAAGTTTGTAATAGTGTACCTGGATGATATATTAATTTTCAGCATGACGAGGGAGGAACACTTTAGACATGTTCACAAAGTGCTGGAAAAATTGCAGAAGAATAAGCTACTGATAAATCTAAAAAAATGTGCATTTATGCAAAAAGAATTGGTTTATCTGGGTTTCGTGATTGCAGAAAACAAGTTGAAGATGGACTGAGAGAAGATTGCAGCAATTGTCAACTGGCCATGCCTGAAAAGTCTATTTGAGGTACATAGTTTTCATGGGCTGGCAAGTTTTTACCGAAAATTTAAAAGAAATTTCAGTGAAATCTGCACACCTACATTGGACACTATAAGGAAGGCAAGTTAGTCTTTTCATTGGACCGAGGCAGTAGAAAGGAGCTTTCAGCAACTGAAGAAGAAGATCATAGAGAGACCGATCCTGAGATTGCCATATTTTAAAAAGCTTTAACAAGTTCGCTGTGATGTAAGCGGTACGACCATTGGAGCTGTACTTAGCCAAGAAGACAAACCTATTGCATTTTTCAATGAGAAGTTGAATGAAAGCAGGCAAAAGTGTTCATCCTACGACAAGGAATTCTATGCTGTCATCCAAGCACTGAAGCATTAGAGACACTATCTGCTGGGGAATGAGTTTGTTTTATTCTCGGATAATTCTGCACTACAATATGTGATGCAACAACACAAGTTGAACCATAAGCATGCTAAGTGGGTTGAATATTTGCAGAGTTTCACCTTTGTGTTGAAACACATCAGCGGGCAGGCTAACAAGGTGGCAAATGCGTTGAGAAGAAGAGTTTTACTCTTATAGGAGAGTATGATACAAGTGCTGGTCTTTGAGCATTTGAAAGACTTGTACCATACTGACACGGATTTCGAGGAGGCTTATGAAGCATGTCAGAATCCTTTGGTAAGAAAAAATAGTCCATGGTTGGACTATAATTTGTAGTAGGAGCTATTGTTTAGAGGAGGACAATTATGCATACCCGATTGCTCAACGAGAGAGAATATCATTCAAGAGAAGCATAGTGGAGGTCTAGCCGGACATTTCGGCATAGACAAAACATTAGAGCAGCTCAGTCATTTTTATTATTGGCCAAAAATGCAAAGGGATGTGAAAAGATTTGTGACCAGGTGTAAAGTGTGTTAGTTGGCAAAAGGACACAGTTAAAATACGAGACTTTACATGCCATTGCCCATTCCAAGTAGACCGTGGGACTCCGTCAGCTTGTACTTCATCTTGGGTCTACCAAGGACATAGCGGGGTTATGATTCGGTGATGGTAGTAGTGGACCAGTTTTCATAGATGGCTCATTTTATCCCTTGCAGAAAAACCAGTGATGCCACTCGCGTGGCCCACTTGTTCTTTACAGAGATCGTCAGGCTACATGGTCTACCTAAGTCCATTCTCTCTGACAGGGACGTGAAGTTTACATGGCACTTTTGGCACACCCTGTGGAAGAAGAAGGACACGCAGTTAAGTTTTAGCTCTGGTTATCACCCGCAGACCGACGAGCAAACAGAGGTGGTAAACAAAATTTTGGGAAACCTGCTACGAAGTTTGGTCGGTGAAAATTCACGAATGCAGGATCGAGTACTTGCCTAGGCAGAGTTCGCTTATAATCACTTGCCCAATCGCAGCACGGGTTACAGTCCTTTTCAGATCTTATATGGTATGCATCCTTACAGAGTAGACGAATTATGAGATCTAAGATAGCAGGAAAGACAGAGTGCTGATGGGGAGGATTTCGCTAAAGCAATGAATGATTTACACGAGTAGGTGAAAATAAAGTTGCAGAACAACAGTAAAAAATATAAGCAGAAATCAGATTTGAAATGGAGAGAGGTGCAGTTTAATGTAGGGGATGAAGTCCTCGCACATTTATGCAAGGAGTGTCTTCCTAGAGGTGCATATAACAAGCTAAAGTACAAAATGATAGGCCCCTGCAAAGTTCTCCGGAAATTTTCAGCAAACACTTATGAATTACAATTGCCACCAGGAATAGGCATCTTGCCCATTTTTAATGTAGTAGACCTGTTTCCCTACACTGCTGATCCAAAGAAAGACAATACTGCATGGCCTATAGGGGACACACAGAAGGGAAGTGATATTTGGATGAGACAAATGCCTTATGCTCAGCCCCTCAAGATCGAGAGGCTCGTCGATGCTCAGGTGGCCAAGCAAACTCAGTGAAAAGAGTATCTGCAATATCTGGTCAAGTGGAAGAACCATGCTATTGAGGACAGTTCGTGGCTTAATGCTGGACAAATAGAGCAGGCAGGTTATTCAGTCGAGAAGCTCATGGACCGGAGTCATGAATTTTTCTTACCCCTGGAGCCTGATGTAGGATCATCCAGCTAAAAACATCATGGCCGGGTGTTGGTCTCAACCAAGAAGGACAGGTTCAAAAACTTTTTATTTCATTTACATTTGGTGAATAAAACAGTGTCTAGGAATTAGTTTGTTTTATTATTAATTAGTTAAGAAACATTAGAAATAGTACAGTTAGTGTAGTGTCACAACACTTGCATTGTTTTGTCATTTTCTTAGTCCATTTTATAGGTGTCTATCCATGAACAAAAAGTGTAATATCGTAACTCCTATAGTACTTTTGCAGCTCCTACAATACAAGAAAACCCAACAAGATTATCAACTATGTAACTACAAAGGGTAACCATATGGTAACCGAGAACAGTTTGATTAACTGTTCCAACACAATATAAAA
Source organism: Pinus taeda (assembly GCA_000404065.3). Taxonomy (NCBI): domain Eukaryota; kingdom Viridiplantae; phylum Streptophyta; class Pinopsida; order Pinales; family Pinaceae; genus Pinus; species Pinus taeda. Next base: position 84,786 of record APFE031348390.1, read on the forward strand.
ATCAATGTAATACAATCATGGAGGGGTTCAACACATGAGAATAGAACTACAAGATAGAGAATAATTTCTTTCATCTGAAACATTCGAGTCCGTCTATAATAGTTCATTGTTGTATTCATTTACTTTTCCCTTAATCAATGAGTAAGCTAAACTAAGCAAACACTGTGCATTCCTATACTTTTCATTTATTTTCTTTCTTAAAGAACATAACGTAAATAGAGAAATTGGATGCGTATTTCTAGTACGAAGGCTGGAAATCAACATATAGAGTTCATGAACAAAAGCGAAGCACATTTCGAATAGTTCGACAAAAAACGAGAATATAAATGCTAAGCAACAATCCCAGGACAGAGTTAACAAAGTACAGACAGATTCATTGTAAATTCTTTTCATTTCCAATAAAAAAAGATATTTGTATACATATAACAGTCCTAGGATACCCATTCGAACGACGAAAGAATAATACAAACCAGCAGAACCCTAAGGGTGAGGGTTTGGGTTGGCCACCCTCTAAAAAAAAGTGGTTTACAATTACAAAATTGCTAGAATACAAATGATGGTTTGTACAAGACTAACCCTGGTCGCATAGCGACAACAGAGAAGCTCAAGTTGATGAGAACTGGGACTCTGCCCAGTAAACTGACTAAGACCAACTATTAAAAAATAAATTGGTAACAGTAGCAGAGCCTATCGGGACAAAGCCGTAGCGCTTTCATCAACCACGCCAAAGAAAGAACCCCCAACATGCACAAGCAAAATAGCGCAATATTGTCAACCAAATGTCAGCAGAGTAAAAGGCAAGAAGCAAACGAAGAGTAAGGAACTGAATGTATAGTGAACAAATTATTTACCTGGAGATTTAGTCACGCGAGAAGAATGCAAACCCACTAAGCCACAATCAATGATGACAACCTGAGATCGAGGAGCAGTCTTCGTTAGAATCGGAGTAAGACAAAGAGGGAAAATGAATCATGGAGATACAACATACCTGAAGAGAACTGCGAGCAGAGGAGGCCACCGCGATTGTGACCTGTAGCATGCAACATAGACAACCCATTAATCACATTCGACAACCAGAAGAACCTCAATAAAATGAGAATAGTGGAGCAAAGACAAGTTTAGCAACCAAACAGACAAAGACAGTAGGCATTCTCTTACACAAACGAGCAGAACCATCACACTGTGCCCAAGGAACCGAGCAGCGAAGCCACTAGAACAAATGAATGTGCCACATCAACAAGCAGCATAACCCATAGTTGGTGCACGCAAAGCCTATGGATCACCTCCATACATTTGCAGCATGAACCCTCACTTCTAAACCAAACCCTCAGCACAACAAAGTTGCAAGAACAAAAATGAAGGAATGACATAGAAGGCAGGGTTTTGGCATAAACCAAAGAGCGGGAAACGGTAACCGAGGCAAGTACCACCAACATACCGAAATTAAATTCCAACATAAATGCCATCCAACGCAATCTAGAACCATCCTATGATTAACCCCTAATTACAATTGTTAAGTCCAAAATCATTTCTTAATCATTTAATTTGATTAGTGCATTGTTGTAGTATTGTTAAACATTATAGCGTGGAACTGCGCGCTGGTCCCATCAAAACCTATGTTCGCTCATTTCTATAGCTCCACATACTTTACCTGTTTGCACATATCAACCCCTCGTAGTGCGGATTAGAGGATATTAAAAAAATTAATTAATGCTTAATCCTATGACTAACATATATCTTTTAAGACCTTAATGGGAAGTACTATTGGAATCATAAGTATTCATAGCAGAGTAATGGTAAAATCATCATATATTTAGAGCTGATGTGAAAAAAAACCTATTGAATTTTACTAGTGGTTCTTGTTTCTTGGTTCCTATTTGTTCGTGTAACAAATTGCCCGTGAGGCACAAGGAAGAAACAGCGAAATGATGAATAAAATGATGTTATGGCATTATCGAATCAATGAATTTTCCATATATTATGTTATTTTCCATGTAATTTTACTTGTATGAATTAATTTCCTAAAGTTTAATGTCATATTTGTTTTTGTTTAAATAATTATTGAGTGTGGAGATGTGGAGAAAGCATAATGGAAGCTTCCACTACAGCTCCACACTCTGCATGAAGAACTAGATTATTGTAGTTATTAAATTACAACGATATAATATTACATCGCTCGAGTGCTTAATAACATTTACTATGACACATTGTGTAATTATTACTCGTTGTAAACATATCAAGAAGATCATATCTATCGATATTATAAAATAATATTGTTTCCATTCATTTGGTGAATCGATGTGTAATCAACACATTGTTCAAGTGCTTAGTAGCATTTATTTCTTGCAAACAAGCCAAGAAGATACAATAGGTTCCACAACCATTATCTATTATTGCCTTGTTTATCATAAATGTTTTGGTGAAATGTTACATAGATTCAATCAACCCCCTATGGTACAAATTTGTGGATATAAAAGAAATTAATTAAGACTTAATTTTATAATTAACAGAAGCTTCATTTCCAATAAATGTAAATCTGTTCGATATTTACAAAAGCTCCCTTCCTAGTAAACGTAAGCATTTATTCAGTGAATTGACGCACAATTAGGACATCGTTTCAATGCTTAATAACATTTACATACTCTGGCACATTGTGTAATGATTACAACTTATTAAGAAATCAAGAAGATCATATCCATCGATATTATAAAATAGTATTTTCAACATTTATTTAACGAATTGACGTGTAATTAGGACATCAATTGAGTGCTTAGTAGTATTTATTGGCCACAAACACATAAATAAGGTCTACATGGCTTCACAATTAGTATCCATTGTAGCAAACTAGAAGGAAGTGTGGAAGAAGGATATGTGTGACAAAACCTTTGTTCCCTTATTTCTACATCTCTACACATATTACCCCCTATGCACGCATCAACTTCCCGCAACATATATTAGCATATATTAAAAACTTAGTTAAGACTTAATCTTAGGATTAAAATATATATTTTCGTATCTTAATGTTTAGTTAGGTTATGTACATATGAAGAGAGGTTTCCAAAGCAATGTTACCATGATGATCTCTTAAGGAATGCTGCCTTAGAAGTCATGTGGGTATATTTCTATCTAAAGCACCGGTTACTTAGACAGAATCATATTGAGTGTAATAAAGCATTAATTATAATTTGTCCAAATTTCATGAATTATGGCCTTTGTTGTGATTACTAGTAATCTGGTTATTGTCAACTAATTTTTTTATCTATATTTATGTAAATATTGAAATTTGCAATGATTATATAAATATAATAATTATGAATTAATTGTGATTTTTCCATTGCAATTGTTTCAATAACTAATGAAAGAAACACAACTGGTGGACCATGTAGATTTATTGTGCATAATTTGTCTTGGAAGTATAACACTAATTAAACAAGTTTAGTGCTATTATTGAAAACATTTGTTAAATTAGCGAAATATTTAAAATTAGGGAAATGTTTTTTGGTTTACGGAAAGAAGGGGAAAATAAGCTTTTACACCTAGAACAAGGAAACAACTACTAAAAATTTATTAAAGCTTAATCCTATGATTAAAAAATATGTTTTCATATCTTAGTGGAAAGTACTATCAAAATCATAAGAGTTTATAGTGGAGTAATGGTAAAATAATTGTATATTTAAAGCTTATGCAAATAAAATCCTATTGAATTTTCCTTGTGGTTCTTGTTTATTCATGTTATAAAATTGTCACATTATTAACTTGTTTAAAGTAAGAAGAAATTGTAATAGGTTCCTCTCGTCTAAAGGTTGTTTGGGTTAGAATGAATGAAGGAACACAAGATAATGAAATATGGACCCTTATTTAGAATCAACAAGGGAAATTGAATATGACATTTATGTATTTGTGTGCCAACGTTGCAGAAAGAAGAATGGAATAACATACATCACCGGGTAAACCCATAATATTTAAGACATCAAAGGCCAAAGTTCAATACATAGTAAGGAATGAAGCAACAATTTCAATTTCATCTATGATAAACTCATAGTTTATAGATGTAGTCTTAATGACAAGATCATTTATAATACTCTTTGTCTTATCTTCTCAGTTGTTGTCTTGTTGTGAACATGGATGATGAAGAAGATGAGATACTTCTGTGATGCAATACAAATAGAGGCAACTGATTCTGATTGTAGTTTATTCAATACTAAAATATAGTAGCCATTAAAGGTAAGAAATTAGATAACGGGGTGAAAACAACTCTAGGATATCTTGGAAAAAATATTGAATGTAATAAAGCATTAATTGTAATTTGTCCACATTTAATGAATGACGAGCTTTGTTCTGATTACATGTAATCTAGTTACCATGTACTAATTTTTCTATCTACATTTATGTCATATTGAAATTTGCAATTATTATAGAGATATAATAATTATGAATTAATTGCACTTTTGTCACTTCAATTGTTTCGATAACGATTGAAATAAATGCAATTGCCGGAGCATGTAGATTTATCATGCATATTCGATCTTGAAAGTAGAGAATTGATAAAAACAAGTTTAGTTATGTTATTGCAAACATTCATTAAATTATTGAAATCTTTTTTGGTTTACAAAAAGATAGTGAAAATAAGTTTTTACACCCAGAGTAGGGTAACAACTAAATCATTGGCAATCTACATTGACATAGGGTATAGCCAACAAATTAAAAAGAGGTGTATAGATACACGTTACCTATGGGAACTAAACATTATTTATTTGGAAAGTATGATAATATGCTATTATGTGGTTCGTCAGAGGGAATCTTAAGAAATGCACAGTAGCCCTCTTCTAGATTTCCAGCTCGATAATGAGATAAGATGGAATATTTCTATGTTACTATTTCATTTGATCATTGTTGTTTTATTTAATTTTTCTTTATTGGGTCATTTGACTATTCTCTTTTATTATGAGTGGTACAATAATTTGCGTATTTTTGTTTAGGTTTGGATTTTGAAGGTCTAGTTTGAGTAGGTAGTTCTAGGACATTGAATTTATGGTCATGTATGATTCTTTTGACTGGCTTCTTGGAGGTTCAGTAACTTTTATTTTGTAGTGTGTGGCTATTCATTTAGATAGTTTCTTTTGTTTCATTGCAATACAAGACTAGGTGGGTTGTTGTTCTTAGTTGGGTTGGTGTTCTTTTAACATAAAATGATATGTTTGTTTATCCTATCCATAACGTTCTTGTATTCAAGACATTTTTGGTTTTTGGTGAAATACAAGATGCCACGTCAATGAGGTAGAGTAAGGCACAAAGTTGGTGAAAAAGGTAATTCAAGACAACATTAGCTAGAGATCATTGGTTAAGGTGGAGTTATAGATCACAGCGTTATAAATAGAAGTGATTTTAATGATCTTGCATCTGATCAACAAAACTTTGGAAATCAACTTGGATATCTTAAGATGCTTCTAGAAAAACTCATAAGAGACAGACATGATGACCATAATACGATCATCTCATTCATGAATGATCTCCAACACAACCAGTGGAAGATACAGGACAAATTGGCAAATCTCCAAAGTAGTCAGGGGCATCTGCATGAAAAACTAGATTACTTTGAGGATATATTGGCTCACTTGGAGAAACATGTACACTATGTGTTTTAGCCTCCTCTTCCACCTGGTTAAGGACCAAAGAATATTTTTCTATAACTACCCCTCATAGTTAATGGTTCCTGGTTGTGTACCAATCTATGTTTCTTTTCATTTTTGGGTAGTGAGGCAAATTTTCACAACTTGTAATGATTTTTTGGTAATTTTCTGTTGACCAATAAATATTGTAAGAGAGAGGCTAGTAAAAAATTTTCAGGCTACTTTCGACAATGCAATATTGTTGCATTTAAATGAAAACCCAAGATAAACAAATTCTATGTATTGGGAAAAATTAATGCATATTACGAGTTACATACATGCAACATAAACATAGAGTTGCAATTCATTATAATTATATAATTAGAGGAGCTTATTACTTGTGCAGTAGAAGAATCAAGGCATGTGACTATGTACGAAGATAAAGTATTTGCTAAATTTATTTTACTAATTATAACATTAAGCCTTAGTTAATTTTTTAATATGCCTTGATCCACGACGTGGGAAGTTGATTGTGTTTATGTGACATTTTGTCAAAACATTGTTGCGGAATGAGAAAATATCCTTATCAAATAACATTAAAATTGACGATTTGTAGTGTGTAGAAAAAGTGGATGGAAGGGGAATAGGTGCAGAGCATAGGAAGTTGATTAAGATTATGTGGAATTTCTTCAAAGCCTTGTTGTGGAATAAAAAAAATATGTGTATCAAATATCGTGAAAGTTGAAGTTTTATAGCATGAAAAAGAAGTGCATGGAGGGAGAGCCCGTGCGAAGGTGAGGATGTGGAAAAATAAAGTCTCACATGCACATATACCTCCTTTTCACATCATTTCAATCTTCTAGACTGGATACTAGCTACAAAGCGTGATGAACCAATGAACATTACATAATGTTTAAGAGTAAATGCGAATAGAGTTTAAATGCTATTAAGTATTCAAATGATACCCTGTTTATGCCAAAACCGCTAATTAATTCATTAATATGGAGTTTGTGGGAATGGATACGGAGACACACAACATTGCCAAAGAAAATTTCTGCTCCTTGCTCTAGACACCTATTCTCCCACACAACACTTCATCCTCATACACATTAAAAACAAAATTCATTTAATATAACCACTTAATTGACAAATGTGAAATAAAAAATGCACTTAGTATTTAGGAAGCTGAAATAAAACAAGTGAATATTGACATAATAGTGGGGACAATTAATCCTCGACCCTTGTTTCATACTTGATATACATGTAACCCAAAATTTTCATACCCCAAACTTTAATAATCCGAAACCACTAATTAATTAATTAATATTTAGTGTGTGGAAATGAATGCATAGATACATGACATTGTAGAAGAAAGTTTCAATTCCTTTCTTCGCACACCCATTTTCTCGCACAACACTTCTTCCTCACATCCATTAATAAGCCAAAAACACTAATTAATTGATTAATTTGTTTTCTAGAAAAATGTTTAAAACTTAAACACTTCATTTTAATGCTCATTGCATTCCATTCAAGATTCATCCAACACATTCTTTACACCGATGGTTCAATAGTTTAATTCTCCCCGTCTACAGACTAATACAACATGCCTCCTTTCCTAGAATATTCCTACATTCAAAAGGTAAAATATTTACATTAATCAATAATACGGATTTAGTAAGCATGCCAAAACTGAGACTTCAATTTCCCATAATGGTATACATTGATTCTGCGAGTGAGGTCTAATTGGCCATTCTTTAATTGGGATGCAAACTATTTCCCTACATAATGCTGCAACTTCCTATTAACGTTGCGATCAACACCGTCCAAAATTTTCCTACACTTGAATTTTTGAGCCTACTAAGGATCTTACAATCTGATGTTTCGTACTCCCTTCATGTTTGATTGATGTTTCGTGATATGTTTAAGTCTTATTCTGAGGTTCTACTTGTCAAAGTCACTTGCTCACACATGCACAGTCCTAGTTGAACTCATGAGAGCACTTAATTTATGTAAGCTTAAACAAGCATAACATCATCCATCAAGACAGTTATTGTGTGATGTTTAGCTCATGTCAACAGTTAGTGTGCACTTTTTTTGATAGTCTCCCTCACCTTGGTGGAATTTGTACTTATATTTTGATGAGTTTTCTCAACTATCATCTTTTATGCACTTTCACTTCCACAAGTGTTGTTTTCACATTTGCGGTTGTCATTTTGACTTGATTTCACTTTAATAAGTGTTTTTTTCATGTTTTCTTCACTTTTGCATGTCTCTTTTTCAAGGTAATTTACATTTTTCAAGTGTATTCTTCATGTTTTCCTCCTTCTTAGTGCAAGTTCTAGAGACATTAGCCCTCTTACTAGGTGATGAGTGCACACTACAACAAAAAAGGTCTTTAGTGATGGTCATGCCTATGACAAACATTTAAGGTTTGTCACCAATTTTGGATATGGTGACGGTCCTTAAAAATGTGTTGTAAGTGCATATCGTGATGGTCCTTTAAGTTTTGTTACCAAAGCCAGTTTCAATGACACTTTTGGTGAGGGTCGTTAAAGGCCCATCACTAATTCTCTATTTGTTGACACTGCTAGTGACAATCTTTTATTGGCCCTCACCAATGCTCTTTTTGGTTACTTTTGGTGACAATAAAAAAATGTTCATCATCATTGATCATTCCAATGATTTTTTTATGATGCTATGTGACTATTGCTATATTTTTTGTCAAAAAGTAGTGACTTAAGACCATTGTTATGGAGTATTTTTCAATAATGTCCAAGGCCATAGTGGTTAGATTCAATGAATTGGTTAAGAATTAATTAGTGTGTATCATCTTCCTCAAGTAATGAGAATATAATTTTCCTATGAGTCAACACATGATTCATCTCTGTTAGGTTTATTATCTAGAAAATTCCCTTTAGATGAAGTTCCACTAGTGTGTGTAGGAACCATATTATTTAATACATAATCAAGCTTGGTCAATTTTATTAATGAGAGATATTTAACACTCCTCAACACTCTTGGAACACCTTGGCATTCTTTGGCACACACTAACATTTCTTGGCACCTCACATGTCTTGGAAATAATTGTACCTAGAACAACTTGCCATGACTAGGACGCCCAAGCACATGTTGGCATGCCCTAGCACATCATAGAACTCCCCTAGCATGTTTTGTCATGCCTTATAGTCCCTAGCATGCCTTGATACACCTTGGCATGCATTGACATACATTATCACTTGGAATGTATTGGAACCTATTGTTAGTGTGCCTAGCATGCCTGTTTTGAAAAATATAAAGTCCTAACTTGTTAACCATCTTATGTTTTCATTTCCTTGTATTTTAGATTGGTTCTCCCTTTTGTTTACTTGACACTCCTTGACACATGTTGGAACACCTTGGCACCTTGCAATCCTAGCATGCCTTAGCACATGACATGTCTTGGCATGCCTTGGCACTATTTGGCACATGTTAGCACACCCTATAACTTTCTAGCACACTCTGACACTTATTGACCTGCCTTGTAATTCCATAACATGTCTTATCACTACTTAGCATACCTTTTCACTCCATCCTTAGCATGCCTAACACTCATTGACACTCTGTGGCACACCCTTATATTCATTCATTTCCATGCATTTTTACCTACTGATCCCTTGCGTTGCCCTAGTACCCCCTAACACTCATTGGTATGCATTGGCACTCTCTAACACACCTAAGCACTCTTTGACATGGCCTCATGCCACTGCATAGCATGCATAATGCAACTTGACACACATTGGCAATTGGTAAGTCTTAACATGCCTAGAATGCGTTGAGATGCATTGGTATGCTTTGGAAAGTGTTGGTAAGGTTTGACATAGTTTAAGATTAAAGTTATTTGAGATTAATTAACAGAAAGTAGGAGAGAAGTAATAGAGGAATAATTGGCACTTAGAATGTACCAACACTTGGAACTTGGTACATATTGGCACCTACATTACTACAAAAAAGGCCGTTAGGGGTAGTTTGGCTTGCAAAGGTCTTGCCAAAACCACATCTAAAAGTGTTTTTAGAGATTTAGGGGAAGTTTTTGAAACCCCCTTCCCCTTTAAGTTATTGCCCCTAAATATATATTTCATGCCATTTTTTTGAAACAACCCCCCCCAGAAAAAAAAAAGTCATGAAAATTGAACTTTGGAGGGGGGGATGTTTAAATGACTTCCCCTAAATATATTTTTCATGGCGGTTTTTAAATCCCCCTGCAAAATTCAAGAAATTTGAACATTATTTTTTTTGTGGCAGGGGTTTCCAACAACCACCGCTAAAAGTGTTTTCTCATGAATTTTGTGTGCGGGGGGCAGGGAGGGGCTTAAATGACTGCTTCAAAATAATTTTTTTATGGGGGTTTATTGACAACCCCCCTAAAATTCATAATAATTTAACTTTTCATGTGGTTTTTGAAACCCCCCATCCCCCCACCCACAAAAAAAAAGAGTCATGGGAATTTCACATTTGGAGATGGTCATTTAACAACTGCCTTTAAGAGTTCAATTCTCATTACATTTTTTTTTGTTGGGGGGGGGGGGGTGTCCAAAACCACCTCCAAAAGTTTAATTTTTGTGACATTTGAAGAGCCTTGTTTTACAAACCCCCTTAAAAGTTACAACAATGTAACTTTTGGAGGGAGTTTTTGATTTCCCCCCCCCCCCCCCGCCAAAAGTCATTAGAATTAAACTTTTAGGGTTGGTTGTTAACTATCTACCTCCAAATGTTCAATTCTCATGAATTTTGAGGGCGGGGGAACTTTTGGTGTATTTAACAAGGTAAGGGTACATAAGGGTAGCATGGATGGGTAGAAGTGGGAGGTTCTAACATGGTTTACTAAGATCTATAATCCTAGCATTAGAGAATTAGAAGGGGCCTTAGGACTTCATGTCATACTGGATTAGGGGCCTGGATGGAACACAACTAGAGAAATTCATAGGGGAACCCCCAATATTTTTGATAATTGGATTATGGGCTCCATTATCAAAACCCACAATATCCTAACCCATAACCACTAAATTCCCCATTGCCTTAACCCCCAAGTCATAATCCCTTAATCACTACACTCGCAACTCAAAACCCATTAACCTCTTGATCTATTAAACCCTAAGGTACTAGCCCCTTAACCCATAACTCCTAACTCAAAATACCTTACCACCCTTAAAAGTAATGACAAAGTAACCTTTTGAGGTATTTTTGGACGACAACCCCGCACCCCACCCCCCCGGGGTAAAAAAAAATCATTAGAATTAAATTTTTAGAGGCGATTGTTAAATGACCACCTCTAAATGTTCAATTCTCATGAATTTTGGGGGAGGGGATATTTTTGTGTGTTGAATAGATCAAGGGGGCATAAGGGTAGCATGAATGGGTAGAAGTTAGAGGTCTGAACATGGCCTAGTGAGATATGTAATCCTAGAATTATAGAATGAGAAGGGGCCTTAGGACCTCATGACATATGGGCAAGGGGGAAAAGAGGGAAGACAACGAGAGTAATTAATAGGAGACCCCCTAATAGTTGTGATAAGGGGGTTCGGGGCCCATTATCACAACCATAAGACCTTAATCCATAAACACTAAATTCCCTATCCCCTTAAACCTAAATCCATAATCACTTAACCCCTACACTCATAACTCATAACCCATTAACCCATTGATCCTTAAACCTTAATCCCTAACTTAGAATCCTTGAACCTCCTAATCCCTAACCCCTTATACTCTTAAACCCGAACCCTTAATCCTTAACCCCTAACCACTAAACTCCTTAACCCACTGCCACCTAAATCCCATAAACCCTGAAGCCCTTAACCAACAAGCCATTAACCTTGAACCCTTAACCACCCTAGGCCTCAACCCCATGGCCCTCAACCCCCTAACCCCTAAACCCCCTAATCCATAACCCTTTACCCTTTACCTTTAACCCTTGACTCCTAAACCCCTAAACCCCTTAACTCCTAAAATCCCTAAGACCTTTTCCCAAACAATAGGTGCTCCAACACTAATATTCTTAGTCATATTAGGTTTTTGTATACTAACCCCTTTAAATACAACCTCCAAGCACTACTGGGGTTTAAGAAAAAGAGACACAAGTTCTCCAAATCTGATCTACATTTTATAGACAGTCACATTTCCCCCAAATATCCTCCACATATTTTCTTTCAAATGGAAACAAAATGGTCTTCTAAAGTCCACAAATGTACCTAAGTTCATAGGAATAAAGGTTCATCTCCATGCACGACCCAAATATAATTCATGTCCTCTCAAAAGAAGAAAGAGGATATAAGGATGTCCCTTTAACTTTCATCATCTTTTAACACAGGTCCATTCTCTTAGCAAATGTATGGGTAACATTCCCGCATAAGTCTATAATATCTCTTAAATGTTCGCTCCACAACATGCTCAAAACAACATTCAAATTCCCTTAGTTTTCTCCAATTCTATTCGACACTGACACGAGAAATCCTTAATACATGAATGGTGTAATGTTCAAGCTATCCTTTTGACACCCTTTTTTGTGCCTTCAATACAAAGTTGACCAAGGTCGTCTTACAATTGGATCTCCCTTTTGCATCTGGTGAGAATACAACCTCGTTGTTTATGAATTTCTTGCTTCAATATTACGCTAATACTCTCAACATATGTGGCGTTAGAAGATACATTAAGAGGAGAAAACATAAGTCAAACTCAATGTTTTTGTCAAACATATATAAAAATTAAATATTCTACACATGTAATTCTTACATTATTGCATGGATTTGGATTAAATCCACCTTTTTATTTCCTAGCCTCCATGCTAGCTTTTCATTCCATTAATTCTTCAAAAATTCTTTCAATTTTCCGAGTTCCTTCTCTTTTTCTCTCAATTTATCTTTTGTCTCATGCAATTGAAGTTGATTGGAAAACCCCCAAAAGTTGTGATAAGGGTATTATGGGCTCCCTTATCACAACCCATAAACCCTAATGCACTTAAGCCCTCAGCCAAGGGGGCCGAAGGGTGTAGTTGTAGGGGCATTAGGACCAAATTTGGGGGTTCATAACATAGGAGAAGTTAAATGGTATGAAAAAAAGGTGGGAGGGGTATCTTGTTATGTATTAAATGTGGAAAGGGGAGGTCAAAACATGGTTTAGTAAGATCTATAATCCTAGCATTAGAGAATGAGAAGGAGGTTTAGGACCTGATGTTAGATGGGCGAAGGGGCCTATAGGGAATGAAATGAGAGAAATTAGTAGGGAAACCCCAAATAGTGTTGATAAAGGGATAAGAGGACCCATTATTAGAGCCCATAAGCTTTTAACACATAATCACTAAATTCCTGATCCCCTTAACTCCCAAGCCATAATCCAATAATGCGTACACTCATAACTCATAATCCATTAACCCCTTGAATCATTAAACCTTAAGCCACTAACCCCTAACCTAAAATCCATGAACCCCCTAAGCCCTAACCCCTTATCCTCTTAGCATATGACCCTTAACCCATGACCCCTAACCCCCACTAGGAATCTTTGTTGGACTATGATATTGACAACGATGAATAATGGGAAGAGGTACTTATCACTAAATCTTGGTAGAGAGTCTTTATCAATATTTTTGAAAGATTTTCTTAATCTGTTAAATATTTTCTAGGAGATCCTGGGAAAGCCTTTCTGACTGTGACAAGGATGATGAGGAAGAGAAGATTGAGGTTGAGACAAAGAAGTTTAAATCCAAGGAATATTATTATAGTTACTATCCTACCAAGCATGACAAATTTTAGTAAAATGGATGTTCACCCTACAAGATTCTATCTCAATGGCCCAAGAATAGGCATCCATCTATGTCACCCATGAATATTGCATTAATGGTACACTATTAAAGAGAAATAAACTTTATATGGATCATTCTTTGTGTTGAGTTTCATGGATAGCATAGGAAATTTTGTTGATTGAGTTTTGTAAATTTTCATCGTACTCCTTATAAATTTCTCCAACCATTTTCTGAATCTCCTTTAGCTTAGTCAAATTTTGTTGTTTAATGTTTAGCCTCTAGAGCTTAGCTATAAATCCCACCTTTAATCCATCCAAGGCCTTGGCTACACCTTAGGGACAAATGTATATTAACTTCATGCACCATTAGTGAAGCTTCCCCCATAATGTGGTTAGGAGTTGTTAACCACACCTATGTCAACTACCCCAAGAAGAAGAGTACATATCAATGGATAAAAAATTTCAAGATCATCTTCATCATACAACTTCGAGATTATCATTGTAATCCAAATTCTGCATCCCTATGGGCCTTGATTGTAAAAATCAATCTAGTAGGACTATGAAGCCCTGTAAAAGCATCTAGGTAAGCCTTTGATCGTTAGAAATGAGTTTCGTTCTAGGGATTTTTTACCCTCTGCCCATTATTTGTGTTTCTAAACCCAAATAATCGACAAAGGTTTTCTCCCAAGCATCCCCAAAAGCTAGAGTGGGGCTCGATGGTAAGGTCTTAGGTGAGTCATACTATTATTGATTCTATGTATTTTTACTACATCATATGTCTTGTGTCCTAGAATTTGGTTTAGTCTAGAGGTCATGTGTCAATTTTAAAACTCCCCTTCTAAAAGGGTTGTCTATCATAATAGCTTGATGTAAAAAAGTGTTGTCTAGGAATATTTTTGGTGAATGGTTACTCATAATTAGGTACCATTTCCAAAATAGCCCATTTTGAGGGTGAAAATATGTATAATCCCATGTAGAATCATTTTAATTTATTTTCTGGAAAAAATGGCAAAAATTTAGCCAGAAAATGGTCAAAAAATAAAAATGAGAAAATAAATTTTCTCTCCAAGTGGAAAAACGAATTTTTGGAGAAGATGGACATTTGCGAGGAAGATTAAATTTGAAGGACACATTTCCAAGGAGAAAATCCCTCAAAAAATCATGGGTGTTGGGTGCAGGAATTACACTTAAGTAAACTCCTCAACACTTAAATTGTCAACCCGGGGGATCTGTAAACTTAGAGACGAAGCAAAGGCAATGACAGAGATGGTATGAATGTCTCCAATATCAATCCCTACTTTCTTTAAAGGAAAGGTTGCAGAATCAAACTATAGAGGAAAAGTCAACTTGAATCGCCAGAAATAATCTAAGACTGGAACAAAAGAAAATTCATTTGCAAAAGAGATTTAGAAGAAAATGGAAATCACTCTAGCTGATTATTGACTAACTACTGAGTGTGTGTTTCTTTCAGCAAAGACACTTTAGCAGTCTTCAATAGATGGGCCCTTCAAACCTGCTTGTATAAAGATTTTCTTCTTGCAAGAATCTATCTTGCACTAATGCAAGCTTCTTGCACTAGTGCAGGAACAGAGATTTATGCCGAGGGTGTAAAATGATGTCTGTACTAAAAGTGCTTTTTCTTTCGTGTAAGGTCCAAACTTTCTCAAGTCCAAAGAACTCAGTCCAAGCAACAATAAACTAGTTCTTGTGCCAGACCAGAGCTTCTTACACTTTAACTTTTAATCCTTGAATTCAATGTTTAACTACTGCAAGTGTTAGAAAGCCAAATTGCATAAAAGGGTTACTATTTCTAAGTTTATCAAATTGCAGAAAGAAAGAAACAATCCTTGTAATCTATCTTGTTATGAAATATCAGTGAAAGCAAGAAAGTTGTTAGAAATAACTGAAAAAGAATTACTACATCACACAATCTTGCACTCGTGCAGGAATGGTTCTTCTGCTTCAAACTAGGCAGAAAACTAAATCAAACAGATTTGCAGAAAGTGAATAGCACACCAACGTGGACTGGTGCATGTAATTTCTCTTGCTCAGACTAGGTGGGGAAAACCAGTTTAAATCAAATGCAAGAAAAGGAAATTTAATTACTTCATGTGGCAGAGCTGCTCTCACTCAAACAAGAATTTAAAGGCTGTAAAGTAAATCACACTTGATAGTTTAAAACATAAATTAAAAGGAACAGAAAATAGGGAGAACGTGTTGGGTTGGCTGGGCCCTAGCCAACCAGTACGTTTCCCTTTTAATTAAAAACGTTGCTCAGCACTTGCTCAATATATCAACATTCAAAACATGAAAGATACAATGTAGAATAGTAAGGCAGAGCTCTCTCTCTTCTTATTAAGTCATAAAGCAAATACATACATGATTACAATCCAGCCCAGATTGGGTGATATCAAAAGACAGGCCTATTACCGCTTTCTTGGTTCTATCTCTATTCTATACACTTACTTAATCATTCCTTTTTATAACTTGTCCTATCTACATTGCTTCTTATATAGATCCTCGGCCGAAGGCCAAGAGGATCATGCATCTCGTTACATGTTGTTTGCAGAATTTCGTTACAACAGATTGCATAACTGTTTACAAAATAAGTTTGCAGCCTTCAAAATTAGGCATTTTAACAAAACAGGCCATGGTTATCTTCAGTTATATGTTTCTCCCAAATCTAACCTCAGCTACTCTAGATTGCCTTGCTGTCATAGCTAGGACTCGGCTGCCTTCAGATGTGTTCGGCGGTCATGGCTAAGGCGGTGCAAAAATAGGTAGCAATCAAGGGGGTCTGGATTTGCTACCAAGATTCACATCACGGGCACTGGTGTGAGATATGATAATCGCGGTGCTGGCATTGGTGCGAGATTCGTTCTGCACTAAAATCAATGGTCAAGGTAATTACAAGTGAGAAATCATGTAATAATAATTAATAAATGCTAAGTTTGAATTAAAAATGTAAAATATAAAGTAAATGTGAAATGTGGCATCGTCTTGCACTAGTGTAAGATGAGGGCATGAAAGATAGGTAAAACAGGGGTAAATGGTTATGGTTTTAGGATGGAAAGATGGTCAAAAAGGGTACAATTTAGGGGACTAACATCCTCCCATCCCTAAGCTGTTGTGTGTCCTCACACAACTTCTTTACCTCTACAAAAAACTCAAACTTTTGAGCACTCGAGCTCAATCCTACTTTGGTGCATTATCCTCTGGCTGCACTGTTTCAGCCTTCTTCTTCTTGATGTTCCTTAATTTCTTTTCTACCTTCTTCAACCGCTTAAAACAACATATAGCCCGATACTTCCAGGTTCTGACTTCACTTTTCTTTTGCTTGAGCTCTGCAATTAATTCTCCTATGCTTCGTTCGTTCTCATCCTGTGCCTCGACCATAAATTGCTCCAAGTTTCGCAGTTGAAGCTCCAATTCAACTACCCGATTGGCAAGGGTTACCAACTGTTTTTCTCCCATTTTTTCAGCAGGGACTATAACTTCCTCAAGGACCTCTATATTAGGCATGGTCATATCAGGGAATTCCCCTTCTTGTGGTCCCTCTTTATCCGGGTCTTCTTCCTCTGATTCCTCTTTATTTGATTTTACTTTTTCCTTTTCTCCCTTCGATTCCTCTTCTGGTTCTTCTTCTTCTGTGGGTTTTGTTTCTTCTTTTTCGGGTTCCACCTTCTGTCCTTTGGGTTCCTCTTCCTCTGGTTCTTCTTCTTCTATTTCTTCATTGTCTGGCTCTTCTCCTTCTACCTCCTCTTCTTCTTCTGCCTCCTCTTCTTCTGCTTTTTCTTTTGTTTCCGGTTCTTCCTCTCCCGCTGGCACTTCTTCTTGCACTGGTGTAGGATGGGGTTCCGCACCTTGTGGGGGCTGTGGTTATCCACCTGCTTTAGTGACTTTGCTCTTTTTGTAAGGCATTTTTATAAATTTATCTAGTAGAGTATCGTCTCCAACCTCTGAAATATTCACTGCGTATGCAAGGACCGACAGATTATCATACTTAGAGGCTTGTGCCTGTTTAGAAGGAGTTTCTTCTGCGGGTGCATGAAATTTTTCTTTGGTGGAGGACGAGGCCTTGCTTGTCAATTTTTCTAGATTTTTCCTTTTTGCAATAGTGCGAGAAGGACTTTCTTTCTTGCTCTTGCTTAGGCTCTTTCTTGTACTGGCAAGAGTTTCTGTCTTCTTCCCCTCGGCTGACCCTTCGTGCAACTGTTTAAATAGCTCTACCTACAACATGCTTTTCTTCTCTAGCTACTTCAGGACTAATATCTTGATCATTTCGTGATGGTATAACCTTGCTTCGACTTGGTCCTCCCTTCCATCCTGTACACTTTTAGCCATCTTCTCCAGATTATTGAGTAAGAAGTAGGGGAAGTTCATCCTCCAGCGAATGTGTCGGCCTGCTTCAAAGTGTTGAAGCATTCTAAAATGATACACTAGAGTATGGGTGTATCTGCCTTCGCAGGTCACGAAATTCTGCAATATATATGAGGTCCTGCCATTGACCTAATAGGGCTTTACGCGGGACTCCGAGTTTCCAATTCACGTCTATATTTTTGTTCACAATGAAACGCCGCCAGCATTTCCTTTCCAACTTCTGGTTTTTGAACCACTGTTCTCTTGTGTTCTCTAGACCTATTGCAGCTACTACAAACTCCTCCGTCACCTTGAATTTAAGCGGCCCCACTCTGACTCAGCCATTCTTAAAACTCTTTGCAAACCATTGGGCGACTTCTCTGCCATACCTATCAATTTTTTTCAAGAACTGTAGGAAACCCGACTCTTGCAACAGTGCAAGACTATTGCGGTATTCAGCAGACTGTTCAATCTTACTAAGGGACAGGGGTTCATTTCGGACAGGCAGCATTGCTACTAGCAGCTGAACAGTCGATCTCGGAGACTTGCATGTGATGCCGGAGAAATCGACCACCTTAAATAAAAAATAACCTTTTATTGACCGAATCACCGGTTCTCCCGCTGTAGAATCTCATCATTTTTGGTCAGGTCTAATTGGTACGCGTGGTGGTGATCTTAATGGTTAAGTACGATATAATTATAGTGACGGGATGTTTAGAGTGAATAGAGGAGTGGGGTAATTATAACTAATGACGTTTAAGATCATGGCGGAGCGGGGTAGATTTCATGCAAGCAACAATTACCACATCTTCACATTTCTTCATAATTAAAAAATCCTTAGCATTCATTAAAAAAATCATGATTTCTACTTAATAAAAACTTTTTACTTTTAATTAATTTCCTCCTACTTAACATAATAGCATTAATACTTATTGATGAAATGAAAAATACTTCATCTCATGTTTCATCATGACCACTTCCTCATGTCATTTGATAACTCGTACTATGTTGCTGACGAAGTGCATGCTTGTACTATTCTTGCACCACTTTAAATCATATCATTCTGCTGGTACTTTTTTTTTCTCTGCTCATCTCATTACATAGGACAACATTCTTGCACTAGTGCAAGAATAATATTAAAACAAAGAATTAAAATATAGGCTAGATTTTCACATGATTTCTTTAACTTTATGCTGATTTTTTTTTTTTCGCCTTGTCTAATGTTTTAGAGCACACCTTTTGCTCTCCATATGCAAGATCCTACAATAAATTCTCGAGGGAATAAAGAAGTGGGAAAAAGGGGAATTTTTAGAATGGGAAGGAATTTTGTTACAAGGATTCCAAGAAAGTGCCAAGAGGGTAAAATAGAAATGGGATAGGGGAAAAAAATTCAAGAATAAAGTGGGATTTCTTCGAAGCGGGTAGGGTAAACTTTTAAAGAATATGGGAAGGTCAATATTCTGGGATCAAAGAAGAAAACTAAGGGGGTATTATGAAAGTGGAGCATGAAGAAAGGGATAAAATTTTCTGGAAAGTCTGCTTGCATTGGTGCAAGAAAAATAACTGCAGCGAAAATTAGGCATTACTTGAATAAAAATATCCATGCTAATTACCCCAACTGTATAAAGGTTGGTTCTGCCAAACCTGCTTCTACTTGGTAGTAGCTTAACATATCTAAAGATCAAGCAACATTTTATTTTTATTAGAAATTTTCGATCTTCTTGCCAGCAAGTTGGTTTTCAGGTTGACCCTTCTGCAATCATGTCAGCAACTGATTTTCATAGTTATAGGAAAATATTTTTCTTTACGTTTTTTTTTTTTTTTGATCTATATATATATATTATATATATATATATTTATATATATAATATATATTTTTTTTTTAATTCTTGAGAAGAAAAGGACTCATGCTTTCAAGAGGTTGGTATTACCATTCTCCACTACTGTCCCAAATGGCTGTTGGATTTGTTGTGTAAAATCTTTCTTGGTAAGTGGCTGAAAATACTTCTTTAACCGGTGTCCGTTTACCAATAATACTAAATTTTTTCCATCAATAGTTATAACTTCTACTGCTCTGTTCTCAAATACTCAGATCACTTCATAAGGTTCCATCCAATGTGTATGGAACTTCCCTTTAAAAATTTTAAATCTAGAATCATAAAGGAGTACCCAATCACCTAGTTGGAACTGCTTTTTGTGAATGAACTTGTCCTGCCACCTTTTACGTTGTTGCTGAATCAGTGTATTTTGTTGAACAACATCCCTTTGAAACTCATCCAACTCATTCAATTGGAGAAGACGTTGTTGCTGTGCCTCGAAGAGATCTAGTCCTAACTGAACTATAGTCCTGTAAGTTTTGATCTGGCATTCAATTGGTAATAGAACTTGTTTATCATATACCAGGTCGTATGGTGTATGCCCCATGCTATTTCTCCAAGTGGTTCTGTATGCCCATAAAGCTTCTAGTAACCTTTCAGCCTAGTCTTTCCGATGCATGTTGACTGTCTTTGTAAGAATGTACTCAATCACTTTGTTTATAGATTCCACCTGGCCATTTGCTTGCGGGTGATACGACGTGGACTTCCTGTGCCAAATCTTATATTGCTCCATCACACCCTGTACCAGATTAGAACTAAACTGTGGACCATTGTCAGAAACGATTTCTCTAGGCACACCAAATCTAGTAAAGATTTTAGTAAAAAGAAAATCAACAACAACCTTTTCGGTAGCAAAAGAAACAGCTTTAGCTTCTACCCATTTTGTAACAAAATTTGTACAAACCAAGATATGCTTTTTACTTAATGATGTTGGATTTATTGGTCCTATAAAATCAATAGCCCAGTTTTCAAATGGCTCAATCATAACCTAAGGACATAAGGGCATTTCATTGGTTTGATTAGCCTAACCCATTCGTTGACAGCTATCACAATGCTTGACATACTGTCTGGCATCCTTAAACAAGGACGACCAATAGTAACCAGCGCGTAACACCTTATATGTAATTCTCTTATCAGTGAAGTGGCCTCCAGATGGTTCATCATGAGTAGATTTCAATATGTCAAACACTTCTTCCTCTCTTACACACCTACGAATAATCAAATCTGGGCTTGTGTAAAAGAGATCTCCTTGAATCTTGGAATATGCAGCACTTTTCTGAATAATATTTCGCTTTTCATGCGCAGACAAGTAGGGTGGTGTTTTTCTAGTAACCAAATAATTAACAATGTAGGAAAACCACGAAGAATCTTTCGACATAGCAAAAAGATGTTCATCTGGAAATTCATCATTAACAGGAGTAGTTTCACCAGGACTATCTAATCTAGAAAGAAAATTTGCTACAACATTAGATTTTCCTAGTCTATATACAATAGTAATATTAAACTCTTGCAACAAAAATAACAGCCTAGTCACTCTACCACTAGTTAGTTGTTTATTCATCAAATACTTAATTGTGTAATGATCACTATGTACAAATACTTCATATCCTGTAATATAGTGTCTGAACTTATTAATTGCAAAAATCACAGCTAAAAACTCTTTCTCTGTAACTGTATAATTTAATTCAGCAAAAGGAAAAATCTTATTAATATAATAAATAACATAGGATGCTTATTTTCCTCTTGTCCTAAAGCTGTGCCAATAGCCAAATCTGAAGCATCAGAGGAAATATGAAAAGGCAGAGACCAGTTAGGACCTCTCAGAACTGGTGCTTGTACTAACTTTTCCTTCAATGTTTCAAAAGACTTTTGGCAAGCCGTCGTCCAAGAAAGCTCACTATCGACAATGGTTTGAAGATTCCTGTGGTATGGTTTTTGAGAAACTGAATTCGGATATTCCACAATATTCATCTTTTATTTGTCAACGTTTCGAGTCTAGACCAAGACTCATCATCAGGATTGATTTACAGAGAAGTGAAAAGAGTGTTATAAATATAGAGATTTGATTCCTTTCTCTGTATTTTAACCCTTGTTCTTTTCGAGATTATGTATCTCTTTCCATGTTTCCCCTCTGTATAGGGTTACAAGATTTTTGTGGTATGGTTTTTGAGAGACTGAATTCAGATATTCCACAGTGTTCATCTTTTATTTGTCGACATTTCGAGTCTAGATCAAGACTCATCATCAGGACTGATTTACAGAGAAGTGAAAAGAGTGTTATAAATATGGAGATATGATTCCTTTCTCTGTATTTTAACCCTTGTTTTTTCGAGATTACGTATCTCTTTCCATGTTTCCCCTCCGTACATGGTTACAAGATTTCTGTGATATGGTTTTTTAGAGGCTAAATTCAGATATTCCACAGTATTCATCTTTTATTTGTCGATATTTTGAGTTTAGACCAAGACTCATCATCAAGATTGATTTATAGAGAAGTGAAAAGAGTGTTATAAATATGGAGATCTGATTCCTTTCTCTGTATTTTAACCCTTGTTTTTTCGAGATTACGTATCTCTTTCCATGTTTCCCCTTCGTACAAGGTTACAAGATTTCTGTGGCATGGTTTTTGAGAGACTGAATTCATTCCATAGTATTCATCTTTTATTTGTCAAGGTTTCGAGTCTATACCAAGACTCCATATTTATAACACTCTTTTCACTTCTCTGTAAATCAGTCCTGACGATGAGTCTTGGTCTAGAATCGAAATGTCGACAAATAAAAGATGAATACTATGGAATATCCGAATTCAGTCTCTCAAAAAATCACTATCCTTAGCTAGAATTCTAAAAAGAGGAACAGCTATCTTAGAAAAATTTTCAATGAATCTCCTATACTAACCAGCATGTCCTAGAAAACCTCTTACTTCCCTTTGAGTTTTAGGCACAGGAAGATGCAAAATGATTTCAATCTTTGTTGGATCGACCTGGATATCTTTACTAGAAATCAAATGACCAAGTACCACTACTGCTTTGCACATCAATCTACATTTCTTGTCGCTTAAAGCAAGATGATCTTCCTCACAACAAAGAAGTACTTTTTCCAAGTTTTCAGGAGCTTCTTGAAAAGAATTACCAAACACAAAAAAGCCATCCATATAAATTTCCACAAATTCTAGATCATCAAAAATAGCCAAGACCACCCTTTGAAAGGTAGCTGGGAAATTACATAATCCAAAGGGGAGCACTCTATAAGAAAATGTACCCCATGGACACGTAAAGGTAGTTTTATCTTGATCTTTGGGTGCAATATGTATCTGGTTATAACCACTGAAGCCATCCAAAAAGGAAAATTATTCCTTTCCTGCAAGGATATCAAGGACTTGGTCGATAAATGGGAGAGGGAAATAATCTTTGAGAGTGGCTTTTTTTAATTCTCAATAATTGATACAAATATGCCATCTTCCATCTTTCTTAGGTACTAGCACTAATGGAGAGACCCACTGACTGTCAGAAATAGGATAGATGAAACCAACATCCAAGAACTTCTGTAGTTCTTCTTTCAGATGTCTTTTAGAGCTGGATTCATTCGCCTTTGGGGTTGTCGGATAGGTCAGGCTCCTTCCTAAATATAGATATGATGTGTGCAAGTTTCAAGAGGGATACCCTTCATATCTTCAAAACCCCATGCAAAGGCACTAAGATGGTTTCACAACAAATTCACAAGCTGCTCTCATTGAGATGAGTCTAAATTTGAACTAATATACAGGGATTTACCCCGGCTAATCTCAACAAGAGCAGTATCAGGCTCAGGGGTACTCAAGGGCATGGTCAAATGTAGTGGTGCAGAAGAATGAGGATCATGATCTTCTTGAAAATCTAGGCTGAAAATTTGGCTCAAGGGCTAAAAATTAGGCATAGTGTCTAGATTATTCAAGAAGTCTTGAATCTCATCTTCTTGCGAGGACCCAATATAATGATGGATAAGGGAGATGGGCTGAGCCTTGTCATCGCTACTTTGATCCAACCACAAAGTATCTCGAAGGTCCTGAATGGATATGGTAGGGGGATATAGGGTAACTTTCTTCCTAGAGTCTCCATGTGAAATATACATATCACCAGAACAACATCCAAAATATGCATCGGCGGTAGCAAGCCATGGTCGACCCAAGATCAAGGGATGTCCTCCTATTAGGTTCTTTGGCTAAAGCACAATGAAGTCAACAGGATATTCGCAAGAGTCTGATGAGATGATCACATCATCCAATACTCCTTCTGGCTTAATTTTAGATCTATCTGCTAATTCAAGCACAATGGGAGTAGGACGAAGATGGGATAACCAAAGTTGATCCATGGTTTGCTTGGTCATGACATTAATTGCTGCCCCCAGATCTATAAGGACATTAGAGACAAGGACATTACCAATTTGAACTGAGACAACAGGGTTTCCAAGATCAGTATATTTTTCCATAGATACACATCCTGTCATCAACTCTGCTGCCCTACCAACAAATTGAATGGTTTGGGGTTCCAATTTCTTCCTCTCGGGTTTCTTGAGACAGATTTCCTTAATAATATTAGTAAAAATAGGGATATCTTTGATGGATTGAAGCAAAGTTATCTTAATAAAAAGATTGCGAAGCTTTGATGCCAAGCTAGTCTTAGAAATAAGCTCACTTTTTTCCATAACTAGCCTCTCTGGGAAGGGATGCTGGTTGGAAGAAGGTGGCAAGGATCCAGAGGGTAAGGGCTATTTGGTGACTGCTTTCAGAGAATGGTTAGGAGTTTCCTCTTCTCCTTTCTCTTCAACAATCACTGTGGGTCGCTTCTAATTTTCTAATGTTACAGTCTTTCCTGATCTCAACTGAATATCATGAACCTCAACTGGAATAGACTAGTACTCAAATGATAAAGGTGGGTTTGTTACATAAATCATTTGCATTGCTTTGTTATTGTTAGGATTAGGCATAGGTTGAACAGGCAATTGAGGAGGTCGAAGGGTGGAGGTAAAGGCAATGGTGGATTAGAATGACTCGGAAGTTGTAGCATTGAATTTTGTGTGTGAGGATATGACTGCATAGGTGGCTCGTAGGAATATGGGGAATGAGTTGGCCCTCTCCAACCTAGCTACCATGGTTGAGAAGGTTTCCCATGCTAATATTGATTTCCATACTGCCACTGTTGATTAGTGTTAGGATAAGAATATGCATGTGAATTATAACCAAAATAGTGTGGAGAAAATTCAGGAGCCATACCTGTACCTACTTGAGGCCAACTTCTTCTTACTCCCATAGAATTCAAGTATTCAGCTTTAGGCTGTCCCCCTGTAAATACAACTTTAAGTCCTGGTATAGAGGGCCATTTTTTTGTGGCATGGTCTTCTGCACAAATAGCACACTTATTAGTTTCTTTTAGATTAAGAGGACATTCTTTAGGATGTTTATCTCTACACTTAGGATAGAAAATACATAGTGACTCTTGTTCTTTTATAAGTTTCTACTGGAATTTTAAAGAGTCTATCTGTTTAGAAACAACATTCATTATGTCAATTTTCATGTTTTCCATTTTATTTTCTAGTCCAATAATCATAGCATCGGTAGATTTAGTTTTTCTATTCCTGTTTCGAGCTCCTCTACTGGATCTATACTGATTTCTTGAAAATTTCCTGCATAATTCACAAATTTGATTAAAAGTCCGCTAAGAGATATCACCTTGTCCTAGTAGATTTAGATTATTTCTAGCATTATCGGTAAGTCCTCTTAAGAACAAGCTTCTAATAGTGCTGGAATCAAGCTTAAGTTTCCACCTTTGCAAAATATACAGAAATCTTTCTAAGTAATATTCAAGAGTTTCATCATCATCCTGTATGATTGTAAAAATTTCATCCTGCATGTCCCGAGTTTTGCAATATTCTTGATATTTAGACAGAAATACTCTCCTCATCTGTTCCCAAGAGGTTATAGAGTTTCCTCTTAGCCCCACGAACCAGCGCAAGGATGAGTCCTTGAGGGTAGTAGGAAATAATCTTCACTTCTGAGCATCAATTGAATAATCATAACTTCTACAGAAAATATCAATCTCGAATAGAAAAGAGTCAGAGTCTTCATGAACTTTACCATGAAAATGGGGGAGAGCAGATGGTGGAATATTCTTCATCTGTGCCACAATATCAAGATCCATAATTGGAAACACAAAAGTGAATTTTTCTTCGCTTACCTAATCCTGCTTTTCACCAGACCCTACCACATAAATTTCATGATCTGCCATTGTCTCTTTCTTACACTCAACAGGTTGAACCACACCTGAGTCGTTGTCACCAGAATCTAGGTGGATTGTTCCTGCGTGATGGGTTTGATTGGGCTTCCTGCTCACAGACGGAGACCCAATATTAGAATTGTTTTCAAAATTATTTTGGCCCTTAGTGGGCTTTGAACCCCTACCTTTCCCAGGTATGCATTTCAAAGAAAGAAAAACAACAAGTAATTTCTAATAAAAGATGCTGCCAAGAATCAATTAACACCAGTAAAATTCCTTCAAAAGAGAAATCTTTCCCAAAAATGCTGAAAGAGAAAATTAACTCTATTGTACAATAAGAAAATTCTTACCAAATCAAATCGCCTCCCCGGTAATGGTGCCAAAATGTTGGGTGTAGGAATTACACTTAAGTAAACTCCTCAACACTTAAATTGTCAACCCGGGGGATCCTTAAACTTAGAGACAAAGCACAAGCCATGCCAGAGATGGTATGAATGTCTCCAATATCAATCCCTACTTTCTTTAAAGGAAAGGTTGCAAAATCAAACTATAGAGGAAAAGTCAACTTGAATCGCTAGAAATAATATAACACTGGAACAAAAGAAAATGCATTTGCAAAAGAGATTTAGAAGAAAAGGGAAATCACTCTAGCTAATTATTGACTAACTAATGAGTGTGTGTTTCTTTCAGCAAATACACTTTAGCAGTCTTCAATAGACGGGCCCTTCAAACCTGCTTGTATAAAGATTTCCTTCTCGCAAGAATCTATCTTGCACTAGTGTAGGCTTCTTGCACTAGTGCAGGAACATAGATTTATGCCAAGGGTGTAAAATGATGTTTGTACTAAAAGTGCTTTTCCTTTCATGTAAGGTCCAAACTTTCTCAAGTGCAGAGAACTCATCCAAGCAACAAGAAACTAGTTCTTGTGCCAGACCAAAGCTTCTTACGCTTTAACCTTTAATCCTTGAAATCAATGCTTAACTACTGCAAGTGTTAGAAAGCCAAATTGCATAAAAGGGTGGTTGTTTCTAAGTTTATCAAATTGGATAAAGAAAGAAACAATCCTTGTAATCTATCCTATTATGAAATATCAGTGAAAGCAAGAAAGTTATTAGAAATAACTTAAAAATAATTACTGCATGACACAATCTTGCACTGGTGCAGGAATGGTCCTTCT
Organism: Pinus taeda; assembly: GCA_000404065.3. NCBI lineage: Eukaryota > Viridiplantae > Streptophyta > Pinopsida > Pinales > Pinaceae > Pinus > Pinus taeda. The sequence goes on from APFE031348390.1 coordinate 111,829, forward strand.
GCTTTAAACCAGGCAGAATAAAAAAGATTTGCAGAAAGTGAATAACACACCAATGCGCACTGGTGTAGGCAATTTCTCCTACTCAGACCAGGTGGGGAAAACCAGTTGAAATTAGACACAAGAAAAGGAAATTTAATTACTTCATGTGGCAGATCTGCTCTCACTCAAACATGAATTTAAAGGTTGTAAAGTAAATCACACTTGACAGTTTAAAACATAAAGTAAAAGGAATAGAAAAGAGGGAGAACGTGCTAGGTTGGCTGGGCCCTAGCCAACTAGCACATTTCCCTTTTAATTAAAAATTCTTCTCAACACTTGCTCAATATATTAGCATTAAAAACATCAAAGATACAATGTAGAATAGTAAGACAGAGCTCTCTCTCTTCTTATTAAGTCATAAAGCAAATACATACATGATTACAATCTAGCCCAGATTGGCCGATAACAAAAGATAGGCTTGCTATCGCCTTCCTGGTTCTATCTCTGTTCTATACACTTACTTAATCATTCCTTTTTCTAACTTTTCCTATCTACATTTCTTCTTATATAGATCCTCAACCGAAGGCCAAGAGGATAATTCATCTCATTACATGTTGTTTGCAAAATTTTGTTACAACAGATTGCATAACCGTTTACAAAATAAGATTGCGGCCTTCAAAATTAGGCGTTCTAACAAAACAGGCTGTGGATATCTTCAGGTATTTTTTTCTCCCAAATCCAACCTCAGCTACTCTAGATTTTCGTGCTGTCATAGTTGGGACTCGGGTGCCTTTAGATGTGTTCGGTGGTCATGGCTAAGGCGGTGAAAAAATAGGCAGCAATCAAGGGGGGTCCGAATTTGTTGCCAAGATTCGCATCTTGGGCATTGGTGTGAGATCAGATAATCAAGGTGTTGGCATTGGTGTGAGATCCGTTCTGCACTAAAATCAACGGTCAAGGTGAGCATTAACTATTAAGTAACATAGGAGATTTTGATGAGTTACAAAAGTAATTACAAGTGAGAAATCACGTAATAATAATTAATAAATGCTAAGTTTGAATTAAAATGTAAAATATAAAGTAAATGTGAAATTTGTCATCATTTTTTCACTAGTGCAAGATGAGGGAGTGAATGATAGGTAGAACAGGGGTAAATGGTTATGGTTTTAGGATGGAAAGATGGTAAAAAAGGGTACAATTTAGGGGACTAACAATGGGTTCAAAAGAAATTAATTTTCTAATGTCTTCCATAAAGGGAAAAATAAACAATTTAAGAAAAATTGAACTTATGGACCAAGGTGGTTAAGTCAAAAGGCATTTTTTTGAGGAAAAAGGTTCAAAATAATAATTTTTGGACTAGGAAAAAAAGGCTTTAGCATCAAATTCGAATTTCATCTTCCATATCAAGGGATAGGTTTTAATTATGGCATGGATCAAGATTCAACTATCCATTACTCTTTGGGATGAAGTCAATTTTGTGCACTTCTTTGGACCTATCCATTTTCCACTTAGAGGGGGATCTAGATTTCTCTATTTTCTATATAATGAAGCTATTTTGATCCTCATTGTAACATGTACTACTCAGAAAATATGGAGCAAGCCTTGAGTTAAGATCTGCTACATGTAATTTTTCTTTTTCAATAATAATATTAGAAGTCTTTGTGGGTTTATTCATGATGGTGTTCCTCTTCTTCTTCTTGTGGTAATGTCTTTTGGATCATGTGCTTAATAATATATTGAATTAAATTTCATAAGTTATTGTTTCATTAGCCAACAATTGGATGATCTATTTACACATGTATCTTGTATTAGGTAATGGGTTTAGAAAAGCATTCTAACTTGATTGATTTAACATGTATCTCTAGATTTTGAGGGTTTTAACATGCATCTAGCCCCTTTTGAAACTAATAACATGATATTAAGCTTGTAGAGACTACAATGCATTCAAATCTTGGGTGTTAGGGGAAGTCTATGGTTGGACTAGCCAACTCCCATGACAGGAAACTCAAGAGTCCATTGTGTTCAAATTTCCAAGGCTTATTTAACGATTTTATTGCAGAGATGTTGGCCAAAACACCAATATAAAATATTATCCCACTTAGTTATTTTTCAAATTTAATTGTGCAATAAAGTTAGATCTACTAATTAGAGATAAAAGTTAATTTGTGAATATTGTAAATAATATGTATATTATTTTCTAACCCTTATTCATATTTTCATTTGTGTATATAGTTGTATGTGGTTTTGCTTCTTTATTTGATTTTCTTATAACTCTAGAGGGACATATAGGGCTCTTGGTCATTTGGTAGGTGCTACTCTTCAAGATCAAAGAGAAAGGTCAAATTCTAGAAAGCTTTAGCCCTCACCTAGCCTAATGGCTAGAATTTGGAAACATTTTCACCTTGGAGGAAATCGTCCAGCCTGTAGAAGAGGGCCACAAGGGTTTTGAAGCTAGATATAACCTCTTAAGTCCTATATCTACCATTATTGAACCTCATTCAACACTCACCTTTTTTTGGCAACCACAAGCTTATTTAGGCCTTTTTGATATAGATCTAGCCTATTTCAATTTGTAGCTACTAACTCTTTATTTTGCAAGGATCACCAAGGGTTTGAAACCACTTTCACTTGCAAAATTTTGGAAACTTAAGAAGGTTTCATATAGAATTTTTTTGTAGAAAAAAATTACAAGGTTTTGGATAAATTTTTAGCCAAACAATTTTTTTCCTTGAGGGCTGAGGGTTTGAAAGGCTGAATTTTTGTTTGGAAAAAGTTTATTCCACTATAAATAAGGGTTTTAACAAGGATTTACCATTAAAAAAAAAAACATGTAAAAAGTTTGTGGTCACAATCATTGCTTTTGTACCAATTTGATCTTTTGTTTGTATTGGGCTTAATAAAAAAAAAATTTGCAGGCTGAGAAAGACTAATCTAGGGTAGTCAAAGGGGTTTGAAGCCTAGAAATATTGATGGTAAGCCTTATTTTGGCCCATAAGGCCTAGCCAAAAGGCTAGAGGTTTCTTTAGCTGCAGACACAAGCTATTTTGAAGTTTGTTCCTAATCTCAATCTAGGGCTAACACATTTTTGATGCAGGAATAACATATATCCTTGAAGGGTTTTCATATCTTTTGGTGGTTTAGACATTTAGATCTGAGTGTTTTCATTGGTGTATTAGCCACCAAGGGGAAGGATGCAAGGCTCTAAGCCTCAATCCTCTCGCAAAAGTGACACTTGTAGACTATTATAAACATATTAGATTTGAAACAATACATTGCATACCTTAATCTCACTTAAAATCACAATAATAAGCCTAAAAGAACACTAAATTCATCACATAATGATCATAAGAATCACAATAAGTATTTGAGCTCTTTTTCCTTGCTTTTTGGGTGGATGATATCATTTTATTATTTTTCAATTGAGGACTAATATACACTGATCTTGAGCTACAACATATGATCTTTTGTGGACAGTGTTTTCAGTGAGGTCCAATGAAATTCTTCCATCTCTGAAGTTGATATTTTTGTGCACAATTGGCATTTGATAACCGAAGAAATAATAGATTGGTATTGGCTATTGTTTTGGATTTTATCTTGTGATTTTGTCAAGGATATATTATTTTTGCTAGTTAGGATTCTAATCCTTTTTATTTGGTTCTCTCTTATAGTCTTGAATTGCATGATTAGAGGATAGTAGCTTTTGAAGTTCTTGTTGCATTTCATTTTCCAAGATCATTGTTAGCAATCTTATCTAGATTGGCTTATAATTATGCTCTTGTAATCTCAAGATTCCCCTTGTTCTAATTGCCAAATTTAATAAGTAAAAGGAATAATCCTAATAAGCACATATAAGTAATCAAGAAGCATTGCTATCATAGCTTCATTGAGTAATTTTTTGAAGTGTCTCTCTAACTATAAAAGGCATCTTGTGACCTTGTATTTGATAAGTGGTACTTGAAATATCTTGATTTTGGTTACAAGTGGTTCTATATTTATCTTATTCGAGCAATTTTCATAATTGAGTTCTCATTGAAGAAATTTTAATTTGTCCATATGACTTTCTCATCCTAGAGGTAGAATTGCATTATTAAAATTTACCTCCAAGCCTAATCTTGGCTGACAGAAAATGAGGGCCACCTTCTTCATCCAATTTGAGAAGTTAGACACTCATTCATGGTTAACATAGGTGACCTTGCAGTTCTGTTGTGGGAAATCCCGTGTAGGAATGGAGGCACTTGGATGGTTAGAGGTTCTGGGGAGGTATCATTAATGAGACTGTAGTCTCCTTCCCCAACACTTCTCTCTACAACTTTGTTTGTGATTAGCTTCAAAACAAATGATGAGAAGGCTTCACCTAGACCAGGCATCTTAACTAAAATTGACCAAGATCATGCATATCATATTAGATAGATCTTTGCATTTCATCTTGATCATTGGAAGTTGATATTGTGAGCTTAACTCATAATTTCAAGTTTCACATTGCTATAGTTTACTTTCTTTACATTTGTTCTCTTAATTCACTTCTCATCTCTTTGTTTTCTATTGGTGCTAACTCATCTTTGTAGAATTTGTTTATGTGGTAACTTGATACATTAATCGTTGTTGTGGAACTGTTTAATTTAATTTTGGAATTGAGGGAATTGGTCTCTCGGTGACATATTTTAAAGATCTAATTTAATTCATTTTTTTCTGCTCAATGATATTACTTGCCATTTATTCCTAATCAAGTTTCTGACATATTCATTTGTATCTCCTAAACTTGTTTCTCCTCAACAATTTCCTTATCCATTTCAACTTTAGGGACTACCCCCTTAGCTTTTTTAGGAGATAGATTAAACAAAGTGAGTAGGGATCAAAGTGACAACCCCTACTTTGAGTGTTGCACCTTGGGTGTACACTTCAGGCAAAAACATGAAATTTATGCTATTAGAATCTAGAACTACATTCCTTTTCACCTTGTAGATGAGTCCACATAAGAACCAATGTGGTTTTTCATCACCATCACCATTTAAAAGGGTCTTGGAATTATTATAACCATATCGTTGCTTGGATTTTTCACCAAGATAAAAACTTATGGACCTGTTTAAATAATTAAGTCTACTCCCCAACTTCAACTAAATTCAAACATAACATATTCCACTTATTCTACTTTTATTCCTACCTTTATTTATTTTTTTCACTACTACTATACCCCAAACTACTAAGAAAAGGTGCTTTCAAGTCAAAAGTAGAAGAAAAGGTTGGGATTACTATAGAAATAACTCGAAATTTGTAGTTGTTAATGAAATCACACTGAAATCAATAAACCCAATTTTTTTCTACAAAATTATATGGAAGGAAAACTGAAAATAGAAACACATGCAATTATTCAATCACAATGAACACAATATTTTTACTGGGGAACCCAACTGGGAAAAAATCTTCCTCTTTTTTTATTATATCGGATGAGAAAAAATGATCTATCACAATGACAACTTCAATTCTTTAAGATCAACCTGCACTATAATATTGATCTCCACCTTATGAGTCTACTTTGTCTAATACTGACGCAAAATAGGCCTCTTGCTTCCTCATATTTCCTTACGCAATTTCTGCTCCTAAAGAATATGGAATCTGCTATTTCCTTATGCAAATCCTAAGAGAAATGGGTCACGTGCTCAATGAAATTTTTTTACACTCACTAGTATACAATACTAAATACAATTATGCCTTTTTCCTCCACTCCACTAGGCAATTCGAATTACATGCATGAATATGGCTATAACTGAGAGATCAATGAGTTAAGAATAGTTACAACTACTCAATTGAATACTAACTCTATTCTAGACTAGAGCTCAGGTAATTGAGTTTCACTAACTATAACTCTACTAGGTTGTTATATATTAGAAATCAACTCATGCACAACTCTACTTCTTTCCCACAAACTCGAATTGACTGACTTAACTAAGTGACTTGGCCATTTCACTCCTGCTAACTGTAACTGAAGTCATTATATTGATGTGGAATTTCAAATTTCTTCATTTGACTAATGCCCAAGTAAAATGAATCCTTTTCTTGATACAGTTTAACACTCCCTCTTAGCAAGAAAATGGTTCTGTACAACCCCGATCCTGCTCCTCTTGAGGAATTTACTTTAACAAAACTAACACTCCCTCTCACTAATGTTGTTTCTATTGCAGCAATTTCAATTGAGAGCATCCAAAATACTGAATCAATTGTGTCTTTGATTTGCAACCATCTCTCGAGTCTGTGATTGCTGCTAGGCTCTGCAACTGCTACTCGAGGTCCAACTGCATCAATTTTCACTATCCTTCTACTACTAAATATTATGGGCCCCTATAGTGAGGGTAATGATCCATGAGAAGAGCATACTACAACTGCTACTTCTCTCATATGGACCGTGCCCAAATCTTTGTAACATTGGTACTAAGGATCTACATCACCCCACCTCACTCCTGGAGGTATAGTTGCATGCATGGTGAAATCTACCTCTAGCTTGTATATATTTTTAACTCGAACACCAATTTGTTTTACTTTTCCAGTAGAAACATGCTTCAGATATTCGTTCCCTCTACTAAACACCACATCATATCCTCTGTCTTCAAGTACAATTGTAGAAACTATATTTTTCTTCAAGCCAGGCACATACATTACATTCTCTAGGTGAAGATGGGAGCCTGAATCCCTCTGAAAGGTGACAATGCCAATTTATTTGGTACTATATCTCCCATCATCTCCAAGATCTATAGGTAATTATAGGTCATTCTCCTCTAGGTTGCTATAGAACTCTTATTTCCTGTCATGTGATATGAATCACCATAGTCTAGGTACTACTCACTCCCTCTTACTGTGCTTGGAATCAAACAAATGCAGGTGAAATCCAACTCTAATTTTGATGTGAGAGAATCACCTCCTACTTCTACTGCAGGTTCCTTACTAGATTTATTATGTGGACACTTGGTTGCATATTGTCCATACTCATGGTAGTGAAAGCATTTAATTTTACTAAGGTCATTCTTCTTTCCATAGTTTTGGATGGATTTTTCCTCACCTTGGTCCTTCTTGCCTTTGGAATTATTTCCTTTTCCAACTAGAGCACAATCTTCTTCCTTATCAGATATGGATGAGACATCATCTCTAGTGTTTCTTCTAATATCCTCCTACTCCAAGACAGACCAAAGTCTCTCCCAATTTGGGAGCTTGTATCTTGCACTAAATAAATCTTAATAGCTATGCTAGGACTTCAGAAGACCAAGGAGTGCTAAGTTCACAATATTAGATGATGGAACAATCTCTCCTACTCCTCCAAGTTCATCTTTGACTTGAGTGAATATGGATACATATTGAATAATGGTCTCATTTTTTTGCATTTGAATGTTCCTGATCTTATCTTTTAATACCAATTTCTCGGCATCAGTGCTACTTTCGAATAAATATGTGAGGATTTTCCACATTATATAAGCAATATCCTTGCCATGCAAATTCAAAGCCACATGGTATTTGACTCCCGCCAGGATAATCCACCTAGGTTTTGTTGTGTATTTCTTCCACTGAGCCAACTATTGTGCATTTGATGTTGTTAGTTTTGGAATATCAGTTTGTGTGTACTCAAAAATTCCATTGTCATCCAACCCAACTTGCATTATGTGTTTCTAAGAAATGAAATTCAAATTTCCCTCCAATGCATACTCAAGCCTCAATCAATTCTAAGACGTTGTTCCTGCACTTGTAGAATTCAAATTCCTACACTTCAAACTTTGTTATTTGAAATTTCTTTGAGGGATGATTAGGATCCTAGTTTCTATTTAGTTTTCAAAAAATCTGATACCATGTATAAATAACTCGAAATTTTTAGCTACTAATAAAATCACACTGAAATCAATAGACACAAATTTCTTCTACTAAATTTTTTCGATGGAAAACTGACAATAGAAACACATGCAATCATTCAATCACAATGAACACAATATTTTTACTTGGGAAACCAACTGGGAAAAACCACTACTCTATTTGTATTATATCAAGTGAGAGAAAAATTATTTATTAGAATGACAACTTCAATGCTTGAAGTTCAAACTGCACTACAAAATTGATCTCCATCTCTTGAATCTACTATGCCGAATACTTAGGAAAAATAAGCCTCCTTCTTCCTCCCATTTCCTTGCACAATTCTTGCTCCTAAATAATAGGTAAGCTCCTATTTCCTTGCACAAATCTCAAGAGAAATGGCTCACCTGCTCAATGCAAACTCTATACACTCATTAATATAGAATAATAAATACAATTATGTGTTTTTCCTCCACTTCACTAGGAAATTCGAATTTCATGCATGACCAAGGATAATTTTAGTAAATTGACTAGTTAATTGAGAGATAAATGAGTTAACAATAGTTACAACTACTCAATTGAACTCATACTGAATCTATTCTAGACTAGATCTCAAATAATTGAGTTTCACTAACTATAACTCCATTAGATTTATAGATATTAGCAATCAAATCATGCACAACTCTACTTCTTTCCCACTAACTCAAATTGACTAAATTAACTAAGTGACATCGCCATGTCAGTCCTGCTAACTACAACTCAAGCAATCTTGTTGAGTGGAAATTCCAATTTCCTCATTTGGCTAAGGTACACGTCAAATGATCCTTTCCTTGCTACAATTTAACAACTACATATAGACTTTTAAAATTCATAGGGGGGTTGGTTTGGATTGGATCTACTACTACTTGACCTTCCTTTAGCTCAAAAAAATTGAACACATTACCAGGTGTTTTTTCCTCTTCTTCCTTTGTGATGATATCTCTCTCCATAGTCTAGTCAACACTTTACAAACTGAGGCTCCCTTTTGGACAATCATAATCCATTTAACTAAACATGCTCACCTCCTTATGCCATCACTTCTCTTTTATCTTCCATTCTAGACATATTCTCCCCACTTGTTATTCTCTTTGGGATATTTCCAATTATTAAATCCCCCTCTTTGAATAAATATTTGGTATTCTCTTGACACCTTTGAAACCTTTTGAATTATTTTACTCATGCCTCTATGCTTCCATCCTCACTAATACTCTTATTAATTACCATAGTATTATGATGAATCCCATTCATTCTAATCATCCACCACTTCTTAATTATTGCATTTTGATTAAAATCCTATTTTTCCCCAGTTAGTGCACGTGCTTCCTCCATGGCACCTTATTCATTTAGTTATTCAACATCAAGGAATCCATTCAAGGTCACCTCCAAACATTGGTGCTTACACTCCCTGGTACACCCTTATATTCATTTATTCCCATGCATTTTGACCTATTTCTTCCTTGTGTTTCCCTAGTACTCCCTAACACTCCTTGGAATGCATTGGCACTCTCTGCACACCTTAGTGGGCTTCGACATGCGCTGCCACCCCATAACATGTGTAAGAATGCTCCCGAATGCACATTGGCACTTGGCACGTGTTGGCACTTGGCAAGTATTAACATGTTTGGCATACATTGAGATGCCTTGGTATGCTTTGGCATGTGATGGAATTGTTTAAGATTAAATTTATTTGAGATCAATTATTTGAAAGTAGGAGAGAAGTAATAAAGGAATATTTTGCACTTAGAACACACTAACACATGACACTTGGCACATATTGGCACTTAGTGTTGGTGTGATTAGCATGCCCCTCTTGGAAAAGGTAAACTGATGAATTATTAACCCTCTTATGTGTTCATTTCCTTATATTTTAACTTGTTTCTCCCTTTTGTTGCCTTGACACTCCTGGCACACCCTTACACATCTTGGCACGCATTAGCACTTGGCACATTTTAACATGTTTAACATGCCTTAGCACTATATGACACATGTTAACATGCCCTAGCATTCCTTAGCATGCCTTCACACTCATTCCCTCATAGATAGCCTTACATTTTTTGTGACTTGGGAATCCAATCAAGTCCTTGATTACTGCAGTTCATGTGACATTGGCATGCTTCAGTTGCAACAAATTGACCAATTGCACCTACTACAACTAGACTATGCCTTGTTCACCTGAGAACTACCTATAAATCATATGAGGATACTAATGACCAAGCTCAACTTGTCCCATTTAAGAAGTTACCAATATCACAAGGATCACATCTAGCCATGGCCATAAAACAACTAAGAAACACAACCTACACTTAGGAAAAATTTCACATTTATGCCCAATTCATATAAACATTAGAGCATTAAATGAGAGTTTGCAAGAACCAAAATTTGCATAATGCACACAATATATAAGCGGACACAATCCAAGTGCTCCAAACATTATACACAACAATCTACAATATGAAAGAACCCAAAATAGTTAAAAACATGAGCATGCAACCAAAGTGTGCCACATCTCATATAAAAATAATAGCCAAAGACAAAAAAGTGTTGTGCCCAACACAAAGTATCCCTTTGTCTGAAACTACTTTGTCTAGTCCCTTATCACAATCATAGGCTTTGATCCTGCAAATCATATTAGAACTTTTCCTAGCACACTTTATCCTTGCCACACTTGGAACTGATGACACTCCCTGACACATTCTTATTCATTTATTTCCATGAAGTTTTACCTAGTTCTCCATTTTGATACCCTAGCACTCCCTAACACTCTCAACATGAATTGCCAATATCCGGCATGTGTGATAATTCCTTTCATTCTTTAGCATGTCCTGACACTCCCTAGCTATCATGCCCTCAAGAAAACTACCCTAAATTTTTTTTGCGACTTGGGAACCCAACCAAATACTGCCTCAACTACAACAACTTTACCAAGTTACAACACCACAACTAGACTATGCATTTTTCACCTAAGAAATACCTATAACTCATCTTAGGATACTCATGTCCAATCTCAATTCATCCCACTTAACAATTTACCAAGACAAGGCTCATGTCCAACCATGGCCATAAAACAACTAAGAAACATAGTTTACATCTTGACATGCCATAACATCTGAAACATCTTAAAATGACTTGGCACTATGTGGAATGTGTTAAAATCCCTTACATTCCTTGGCATTATTTGGTGCTCCTTAGCACACCCTAGAATTTCTTTACACACCCTGGTAGTTTAGCATGCCTTGGCACTACCTAGCATACAACCTTGTCACTCCCCTCTTAGCACACCTGGAACTTGTCGACACTTCATGTCACACACACTTATAATTCGTTCATTTCCATGAATTTTGACACAATGATCCCTTGTGTTTCCTTGACATTCCCTCACACTGCCTAGCATGCATTGGAACACCTTGGAACTTAGCACATCTTGGCATGTTGCCTTGACACTCTAGCATTCCTTGGCACTTACAAGCATACCTCGTCACTCCATACTTAGCACACCTAGCACTTGCTGTAACTCCCTATCACACACTCTTATTCATTCATTTCCTTGCATTTTTACCTAGTGCTCCCTTGTGTTTCACTAGCACTCCCATAACACTCCATGGAACGAGTTGGCAGACTCTGGAACCTAAGACATATTGGAATGCCTCCCAAGCCTCTAGCATGCCTTAAGACTTCCTAGCATACCTTGCCATTCCCTCCTTAACACACCCATAACTCACAAACAATTCCTGTTACAAACTCTTATTCATTCATTTCTATGCATTTTGACCTAGTGCTCCCTTTTGTTTCCTTGACATTCCCTGAAACTTCCTAGCATGTGTTGGCACACCTTGGAACCTGGTACATCTTGGAATGTTTCTCTCTCACTCTAAAATGCCTTGACATTACCTATCATACCTTGCCACTCCCTCCTTAGCACACCTGAAACTCACTGACACTCCTTATCACACAATCTTATTCATTTATTTCCATGCATTTTGACCTTGTTCTCTCTTGTGTTTCCTTGGCACTCCTTGACACTCCTTGGCATGCATTAGCACACCTTGGCACTTTTCACATTTTGGCATGCTTCCCTAGCACTCTAGAATATATTGGCACTACCTAGCATACCTTGTCACTCCCTCATTATCACACTTGGAACTTGACCACATGCCCTATCACATGCTCTTATTCATTCATTTCCATGCATTTGAAACTAGTACTCCCTTGTGTTTCCTTGGCACTCCCTAACACTCCCTAGAATGCATTGATGCCACACCCTAACACTTGACACATCTTGGTATGCTTTAGCACTTGGCATGTCTTGGCATGCCTAACATGCCTTGGAATTTTATAGCATGTGTTATAACTTCCTAGCATTCCATGGCACACCTTGGAACTCCCTAGTTGTCATGCCCTCATAGATAGCCTTATTTTTTTTGTGAATTGGGAACCTAATGAAGTCATTAACAAAACAATGTTGTGCCTAGACCAAAGTCTCCCTTTCTCTGAAACTACTATAACCAAACCCTTATCAAAACCATAGGATTACCTCCTACAAGTCTTATTTTGAACATCTCCTAACACACTTCATTCTTGGGACACCTAGTATTCACTGACACTCCCTACCACACACTCTTATTCATGCATTTCTATGCAATTTGACCTAGTTCTCTCTTGTGATGCCCTTACACTCCCTAACACTCCTTGGAATGCGTTGACATTGTCTGACATGTGTCAGTACACCTTTTCATTCCTTGACATGGTATGACCCTTCCTATCTATCATGCCCCCACAACTATCCTTACTTTTTTTGTGACTTGGGAACCTTACAAAGTCCTACTTCGACTACAAAAACTTGACCAATTTATGATTACTACAACTAGATTATGTCTTGTTCACCTAAGAAATGATTATAACTCATCTCAGGCTACTCATGTCCAATCTCAACTCATCCCACTTAACAAGTTGTGAAGATAAGGCTCACGTCCAAGTGTTTCCATAAAACAACTAAGCAACATAGTTTACATATTGACAGGCCATGATACCTAACATGTCTTAGAATCCATTGGCACTATGTCGCACATGTTAGCATCCCCTTCATTCCTTGGCATGCTTTGGCACTCCCTAGCACACCCTAACACTCCCTTACATGCCTTGGAAGTCTAGCATGCCTTGACACTACCTAGCATATAACCTTGTCACCCCCTCGTTAACACACCTGGAAATCGCTGACACTCCCTATAAAACACTCTTATTCATTCGGTTTCATGCATTTTGACCTAGTGCTCTCTTGTGTTTCCCTAGCACTCCCTAACACTCCATGGAACACATTGACACACTCTGACACACGACACATATTGGCATGATACCCTGACACTCTAACATTCCTTGGCACTACCAAGCATGCCTTGTCACTCCCTACTTAGTACACCTAGAACTCGTTGACATTCCCTATCACACATGCTTACTCATTCATTTCCATGCATTTGAAGCTAGTTCTCCCTTGTTTTTCCATGACACTCCTTAACTTTCCTTGCCATCCGTTGGCACACCCTGGCAGCTAGCATATATTGGTATGCCTTAGAACTTAACATGTCTTGGCATGCCTAACATGTAACCTTGGAACTATTTAGCATGTTGTAGAACTTCCACACATTCCTTGGCACACCTTGGAACTCGCTCACTGTCACACCCTCATAGATAGCGTTACTTTTTTTATGACTTGGGAAGCCAACCAATCCATTGGAAAAATAATGTTGTGAATAGTACAAGGTCTCCCTTTGTTTGAAATTTATTTGTCCAACCCCTTAATGCAATCATAGACTTGCCTCCTTTAAATCCTTTTTTGAACTTCTTTTAACACACTTTGTACTTAGCACACTTGGAATTTGCTAACACTCTTTAACACACACTCTTATTCTTCCATTTCCATTCATTTTTACCTCGTTCTTCCTTGTGATTCCCTTGCACTCCCTAACAATACTTGACAAGAATTAACATTTTTTAGATTGTGTTAGCACACCTTTTCATTCCATGGCACAACCTGACACTCCCTAGTTATGATGCCATCACAACTACCCTTACTCTTTTTGTGACTTGGGAACCCAACCAAGTCTTGCCTCGACTACAAAAACTTGACCAAGTTATGGTCACTACAACTAGACTATGACTTGTTCACTTAAGAATTTCCTATAACTCATCTTAGGCTACTAATGTCCTATCTCAACTCATCCCACTTAACAAGTGACCAGGACAAGGCTCACGTCCAACCGTGACCGTAAAACAACTAAGCAACATAGTTTACATCTTGACATGCCATAACACCTAGCACCTCGTAAAATCCCTTGGAATTATGTGGCATGTGTTAGAATCCCTCACACTCCTTGGTATGATTTGGTACTCCCTAGCACACCCTAGCACTACCTGACACACCCTGGAACTTTAACATGTCTTGACACTTCCTAGAATATAACCTTGTCACTCCCTCCTTAGCACACCTGGAACTCGTTGACACTCCTTTTCACACACTTATTTGTTCATTTCCATACATTTTGACCTAGTTCTCCCTTGTGTTTCACTAGCACTCCCTAACACCCTAACATGCATTAGCCAACTTAGCACTTAACACATATTGGCATGTCACCCTGACACTCTAGAATTCATCGAAACGTCCTTACATACCTTGTCGCTCCCTCCTTAGCACAACTAGAACTTGCCGACACTCCTTGTCACACACTCTTATTCATTGATTTCAATGCATTTTGACCTAGTGTTCCCTTGTGTTTCCTTAGCACTCCCTAGCACTCCTTGGCACATGTTGGCACACCCTAACAACTAGCACATGTTAGCATGCCACCCTAGCCTCTAGCATGCCTTAGCACTACCTAGCATACATTGTCACTCCCTTCCCTAGAACACCTAAAACTAACTGACATTTCCTATCACAAACTCTTATTTTTACATTTCCATGCATTTTGACCTATTTCTCCCTTGTGTTTCCCTGCCACTCCATGAAACTTCCTAGCAGACATTGAATTTAAAGATACATTTCATTCCATCCTTATTTTCTTCAATCACACTTTTTTCCTCATTTAATCATTGGGCCTCCTTTCATGATCCAGGTGGCTCCAGACACATGTAGAAGTCCAAGAGGGCTCAGAAATGGTCAAAATTCAAAGTGGAAAAATCTCAACAAACTCAACATCATATCGAAGTGCTCGTCACCCTGATTTCAACAGCATGAACAACACTCAAATATGAGCTCGTATCGAGGAGATAGAGTTAGTCAATGTTCAGGGTTGACTTGGACAAGTGGCAGACTAAAGAAGCAGAAGTCGACATCCAGCGCCAGAATCTAGTCAAACTCTGGGCAAATTTGTGGTATCATTAATTTTTCCAATAACTCCTATGGTTCGAGAAATATCCTAAGTGGTTATGATAAAGTTAGAAATATATATTAAAGGGGTGGTGGGCCACCAACACCGCCACCCCAAATATTAACAATATAACTATACAAAACCACTATCGATGACAAGATATGGGACCAGAGGGGTTCGAACCCACCTGACCCACATGGCCACCCTTCATGTGAACGATTTTCCTTCTCAAAGTAATGGGCACATTTGGAAGGATCCCTAAAGGTCGACTGGTTCCTTTGTCGAAGCCTATCAGATTTCTCATTTAAGGCAAAAGCGATGGCGAACCAAGAACTTTCCAAGCAGTTGAGGAAAGGATACTCACAGAAGCCCCTTCATCAATGATGGTACCAACCATGACCATTATATAAGCTTGTACAATGATTCTGAAAGGTACACTAACTGGTAATCAGGGTCTGCCTAGTAGATTCAAATCGAAGGAAACGACTAGGTTGCTTGGTGGTGGGACCGAATAGACGACCGCATATGACTCTGATGAATTTCCTTCCTATGATAAAGGAACGGGAGGACTGCCCCCAGGCTCATCGAAGTCTGTGTTGATGAAAAGAGTTTGAATGGTGTCGTTCTCTTTCTCTTCAATGACGGTATCATTCGAAGATGAACACTCTGAAGGCAAGACCGGGTCGACTGCCGTATCGACCCTTTGAATTTCATCTGGTATGGATTCAGAGGGTTCATTTTCAATGATAGATGCTTCAGCCAACCATAATGACGGGCTAGCCGGATTTTCAACCGGTGGAGGACTTGGCAAGAGCTTTTTTATATCCAGGAGGAAGTTGTAGTGGTGAAATCGGACGATCATCCAAAACTCTTTTAGCCTCGTAAAGGAAGGGACAATGGTGGACGGCGTGATTGCCTTCACACAACTTACAAGGAAATCTGGGATTCCTTCTTTGTCCATGTGCTTCACTTTCACTGGTTGATGGTGAGCATTCAACATGATCGCTAGAGGTTGACGCTACCGGATTGTACAAACGAGGAGACCAGTCCCTTAAGATCCGAGGGATGCAGGGACAATCTCGGTGATAGTGGTCTCCATTGAAAATGACACAAGGAGATTTAGGTTTTCACTGTGCGGTGTGAGGATTTTCGCTAGACGACACTTGGTTGCTCCCTTCCGATTTTGGTTCCTTTTTCTTCTTTTCTTTTTCCTCTTTCTGCTTCTTCTTCTTCTCAGTTACTTGACTTTTAGCTTCATCGACTTTATCAAGCGAAGAGGAAGGAGGAGAGGGAGAATCAAACGAAGTAGAAGGTTGAGAGGCAACACTAGTGTCATCTAGTTGCTGATTAGACTATTCAGGAATTACGGGATTCTGAAGGACAGAGGTAGAGAAGAGCTAGGCAGGCAAACGAATTGTCAATCCTGGAAGTGACAAAGTGGCCATATGGGGTGGACAACCATATCCCCAAGAGGAGAAGGGACTAGGGTTTCCTCCAAGGGGAAATCCTTTCTTGGTAGACTCCATTTTCTCAACCTGAAGATCAACGGGGTAATTTGTGACATTATTCTGATTTAAAATAAATTTTTAGACGCTTTGACACAACTTGCTTTTTCAATTTTAAAGAGTCGAGAAAAAACAAAAGATGACTCTAGTCGCCTTCGATTTTTATTGAGCCTGAAGTGACAAGTGCTCAGAGGACCTTTTCCTTTAAGGAGTCTGAAAAGGAGCAAGATGGACTTCTCTGGAGATCTAGGTAGAGAGGATTACCAAACCAATCACAAAACTGCAAAATACTTTTTACGGTACGACAGTCAATCTTCCCGAATGATGTGTTCGATGCATTGCGATCGATAGGGTGGCAAACACGGCTTCCTAAGGATAAAGGATGCAACGTATTGTGGTCTCCCAATATATACTCGACGGTACGTGGGAGCACAAGTCCGTACTGGCACTTGCCGTCTCAGAGTGGAGGAATCACCTAACCAATCACTGAAAGCAACAGTTACCAGGCTTTACGACACTGGAATACGTCTCTAGCCTAGACCTCTAGATGTTGTGCGTTAAGCTCCAAAGCATTGTTAGATTCATTGAATTTATTTTAAGTTGATCTTACTTAACAGTTTGCCTTTCAGGTTCACCACGTGATGTGTATATAATTCCTAAAATGCAGTCTAAGATGATAAACAAACGTTTGATCTTCTTTCAACAATGAAAATCCTAGCTACTAAAGGGAAGAAAGTCAAGAATCTTTTCTTCACAGATCACAGAGCACACGCTAAATGCACAGTCCTAAATCAAACCAAGCAATCAAAATGCAAGTGCACATGCATGTATTTGTTTTTAGCCTTCTTAATGTGTGAATGACGTTAAGAAAGCTATGTGCAAAACTGAATTACTTTTAAAGTGACAGTACTCAACAAAATTCTTTTTCAAAACGAAGTGAAAGCAAGAGAGAAACTTTGCGATTTTGGAATGGAAATTGCTTTTCGACACTTTAAAAACTAATAATTCAAATACTATGCAATAGTAACTGTATAATCGACTATAAAAAACAATGGGATCGTTTCCTAAAACTGAAAACGACAGCTACGACACTTCCAGATCTAGAGAGGATAGTTCGACTATGCTACTTTTTTGCAAAAGAGAACTAAAAATGATGCACAATACATAAAAACATTTATAGTTCTTTGCACTAAGGAGGTAGAATAATGCAAGAGAAGGGGGTATTCACATAAGCATACTAACTACAGACATCAAAACTCTTGAATAGGACTAAAAACAGTGATAAAAATCAACAGTCTGAGGGTAAAGTTAACCCTCCCTGACCATCACACCTGTTACACAGTGAAATCAGTATGCAGCGCACCTACTGCACTCGGGAAGTGTGATGCATACAGACTGCCTTGAAGGCAGGGTGCGATGGTAGCAATGCGAGACTTCAAACAGGATTTCGCTCACAGTTTGCAATCTAGTTCAAGTGTTTAGGCCGAATAAGTAAAGATCAGTGTATGTAAAACACAGGGGTGATCTAAGAGGTTACTAGAGCCACCACTTAGGGCAATTAGATTCTTGCAGATCTATTGTTTAATTCATAAAAAAAACTCGGAGACAGACTGAAGTAGCATTGATCTACTTTGCATTTGTATAAAAAATGCAGTTCAAAGGCTAGCTAGCTTGACTTCAGGCTCCGTCTGTATGTTTATAAAAGAAACAAGGATAGATAGGCTAACAAGTAATCTAGTCGCTCCCCAACGGAGTCGCCATTTTGTTATCCGGGAATAGTGTCCACTCGGATGTTGCTATTCCCATTAAGATGGGTGGCTATCTTAGAAACAAACAATCAAAGTCTACTATTGTTTCCTTTTATGAAAATAGACGAGAGGAGAACCAAGAAGACCAACCTGAGTCTTGCGCTTGATTTCCTCTCCTTCTTGATAGAACTTTGTCTGCCCAGCTTCAAAAGAACATATGGAATCATAGCAACATACTACTATCCAAGAAACAAGGATCTAAATTCATAAATAATACAGGATCAGATGTGTATTAACCATATACATGCATATATAAACAAGTACACATATGGAAGGAAACAAGAATAGATTTATTAAGATCAAAGTAGCAAGAGGATTACAACCATGTGCTCTGACCCAACGTCATCCTCCAGCTAAGAAGCCCTTCTTCACCTCAAGTAAAGCTTAGATCACCCAACACTATGAATGTACACTAGAAAACCAACAACACTTCTCTATAAGATACAAA
>APFE031348411.1:20660-40356 GCA_000404065.3 Pinus taeda
GGGGGGGGGGGGGGGGGGTAAACTATAGTTTTTTTTTTTGGTTTCGTGGGTTTATTTGCCCGCGTGCTTTTAATTAAAATTTAATTTTTGACTTTAGACAATGAGTTTTTTAGGCGGAGAAGGGGAAAAAGGATTTTTTAGGGCGGGGAACCTTTAGGAGTCATCTTTTGCAAAAGGGTCATGGGTAGGAGTGGCTTTTAATAGAATTTTTCTTTGCAAATAAGGGTTGAATGATCAAAATGACTTGGAATGAGAGGAGGTGACCTGGGAGGTTCATCAAAGTGACCAGGTGTCATTTTGATTCCCTTTTAAACAGACCATATGGCTATAGTACCAGGGGAGGGATATTTATAGACATTTTGGGGTTTATACACCATGGTGTTTATAATAATAGGGAAAATGGGGTATAGGGAGCTAAGTAGTAGGGTTAGTTGTCAATATGGAGGGAACAAAATGGATGAGGGCTGGCTCAACCAAGTTTTCTTTGAGGATAACTTGAAATCAAGAGTAGATCAAAATGAAAAGGTTTTTGCACAAGAAATGTGGCTTCTTAAAGCCATAAGAATATGTCAAAGATGTAAATTTCTGTGCTCTGTGCAGCTTGGGAAAGGGTGTTAGTAATGAGTGATATACAGATGAAAACAAGGGAGTTAGTCATGTTCCAGTGTGTTGCCCTTCCTGTAGATGTTTCAGCAACTTTGATTTTGGAAGGGACACCACTTCTGCAACCCCATCTATCTACCCAACTAGTTCTCCTAACATTTTTTGTTCCTTCTTGGAGGGTGCACTTGGACTGGCAAACCCTTTGAGTGCCTTTTTCTTTTCATTGGCTTTTGGTTTCATTTCTTATCTAATACAACCCTTATTCCTTCCAAGGTCCCAGATTAAGCAGTTGGGAACCTTAACTTCTCTACCTAGCTACTTATCTGCCAAGATTTAACAGTTTGGACAGATTTCCTTCTCTATTCTACAACCTGAAAATTGAAAATATGGCATGATCCAGTTTAGACTGTTGGATCATCCATCACAATTGAGTTCCCATCAAGATTGAGACACACCTTGTCTGCTTGTAGAAATATGGGATCTTTGCATTCAAAGCAGAGCATATTTGGACCTTTTGATCACCAATCATGAAATATGAAACCTATTGGTATAGGTATCCAACACAATCCAAGCTTGACAAAATTTCAAGAGACCATAATATTCATGCTCACAGCCTAGCAACTTTTGCTAGTACATGCAAGCTTCCCTTTGAACCAAATCACCATTTCACTACTGAGATAAAACATAGAGCCTCGGTCCCTAACAATGCTAAAGATTGGCAAGTGTTTCAAAATGATGCCCAGATTAACAATTTCCTCACTCTTGAGGGAAAATTTTCGAATACAAACGTTGACATGGATGCCATAAACAATTCCCAACAGCTAACAGGAAAAAATTAGCAGGCTGTAATAGCTGCAATAGTTAAACATATCCTTAACCCAACTATTTTTGACAATGCAAACATACAAGAGCTGAAACATATGCATTTAGAAGAAACAGCTAAAGCTGAGGCTGAGTTCATTGACCTAAAGGATAACTTTTTGCCTGTTGGACTAACTCCATTAGAAGACATGTTTGATAATAATGATGTGCCTAAGAAACCAAAAATGGAGCCTATAAATGTTGCTATTGAAGAGCATAACATAGGAACAGCAGACAAGCCCAGAATGATTAAATTATCCAAAAACCTGCCTCTTGATCAAAAACCACAATATGTCGATCTGTTCAAAGAATTCCAAGATGTATTTTCTTGGAGTTATGAGGACTAGAAGTCCTATGACACCTCAGTAATTCAACACACCATTCCCTTAAAACCAAATCAAAAACCGTTCAAACAAAAACTTAAAAGAATCAACCCCATGCTTCTTCCTCTCATTGAAAAAGAAATAAAGAAAATGTTTGAAGCAGGGATCATTGCACCCATCAGATTCTCTGAATGGGTATCTAATTAGTTCCCACAAGGAAAAAATTAGAAGAGATCAGACTGTGTGTAGACTTGAGAAATTTAAACCAGGTCTCTCTAAAAGACCACTATCCTTTGCCCAAAATGGACCATATCCTGCAAAGAGTAGTGGGGTCATCTAGAATTTCTTTACTAGATGGATTTTCAGGATTTAATCAGATACTTGTTCACCCGGATGACCAAGACAAGATAGCCTTTACCACACCGTGGGGAACATTTAAGTATGTTAAAATGCCTTTCGGGCTGAAGAACGCTAGTGCTACTTTTCAAAGGGCAATGGATATTTCATTTGCCAAAGAGATACATGATTTCCTTGTTGTTTACCTTGATGACCTAACCCCTTTCTCCAAATTTGACCAAGAGCACCTTAAGCATCTAAGGCAAATTTTCATGACATGCGGGAAATATGGCATTTCCTTGAATCCTAAGAAGTCCCTGTTTTCCCTTGAGGAAGGCAAGCTTCTAGGCCATATCATATCAAAAGATGGGATTAGAACTGATCCTGAAAGAATTCAAGCTATCCTCCAAATCCCATATCCAAGAAACATAAAAGAGTTGCAAGCATTCCTTGGAAAGATCAAATTCCTAAGAAAATTTATCCCAAACCTAGCCGAGCTAATAAGGCTATTAAGAAATATGTTAAAAAAGGATGCCAAGGTAAAATGGTCTTTGAAAACCAAGAAAGCTTTTGAAAGTATCGAAACTGCCTTGACTCAAACGCCTGTCCTCACCAGTCCACAATTCGACAAAGATTTTATCATTTTTTCTTTTGCATCTGTGCACACCATAGCCGCTATCCTTTTGCAAAAGGATGACCAAGGTAATGAAAGGCCAATTGCTTTCTTTAGCCGAGATTTAAGAGATGCACCCTTGAAATATCAGATCATGAAAAAGCAGGCTTATGCCCTTGTTAAGGCCATCAAAGACTTCAGAATTTACATCTTATACTCCCATGTGATTTCCTATGTCCCAAACTCCGTGGTAAAAGACATATTAACTCAAGGGGGACTAGAAGGAAAAAGAGGCAAGTGGATTTCTAGCATCCTTGAATACGACATTGAGATAAAACCTACCAAGCTGATAAAAGGGCAAGGTTTAGCCAAACTAATGTCCGAAACAAATTTCCAAGCCTTAGACATTAATCAACTGGACAATGAACTGGAGCTGGCGACTCCATAGATCAGTGAAACCTTTTTGCAATCCCCATGGTATGCTGATATTTACTTTGTATTGTTAAACCTGTGTGCTCCCATAGGATTGTCCAGGACTAAGAAAATATTTTTAAGGATGAAGTCATCAAAGTTTTGTGTCATAGATGGTGCCTTGTTTTGGAAAAATCATGAAGGTATATTGCTTAATTGTTTGACTATGAATGAAACTAACAGCATTATGAAAGAATTCCATGCAGGGGATTGTGGAGGACACTTATATTGGAAGTCCACTGCTGACAAAATTTTAAGGGTTGGTTATTATTGGCCCTCTCTATTTGCAGATGTCAAGAAATTTGTTGTTTCATGTCACAAATGCCAAATATTTGAAGGGAAAAGAAAATTATTTCCTTTGCCCCTTAAGCCCATTTCAACTGAGAAGCCTTTTCAACAATGAGGTCTCGACTTCATTGGAGAAATTCATCCCTCTTCCTCAGCCCAGCACAAGTGGATTTTAACAGCCACTGATTATTTCACTAAGTGGATTGAAGCCATCCCATGTAGACAAGCCAATGACTCCACCATTATTCAATTCCTTAAAGGAAATACCCT
The DNA here is from genome assembly GCA_000404065.3 of Pinus taeda. Taxonomy (NCBI): domain Eukaryota; kingdom Viridiplantae; phylum Streptophyta; class Pinopsida; order Pinales; family Pinaceae; genus Pinus; species Pinus taeda. Next base: position 24,426 of record APFE031348411.1, read on the forward strand.
TTCCAGATTTGGTTGCCCTGAGAAAATCATCACTGACAATGTTGTTGCCTTCAAATACAAAAAGATGATCAACTTCTACCATAAATTCCACATTACCTTGGGCCACTCTACATCTTACTACCCTCAAGGTAATGGCTTGGCCGAATCATCCAACAAAAGCCTAATCAACATCATAAAGAAGCTTCTAGAGGAAAACAAAAAGAACTGGCATAGGAAACTCACAAATGCTCTGTGGGCAGACAGACTTTCAACCAAGAAATCCATTGGGATGAGCCCTTATGAGCTAGTATATGGCATGGAAGCCAGATTTCCTGCATCTTTGGGCATTCCTACTATCAAACTGTTATAGGAGATTCAGGCTGAACCAAATGACATGCAGAGAAGAGTTAATCAGACCATTCATCTTCAGCAAACCAGAGAGCAAGTGTATGACAGAGCTCAAATGCTGCAAGAGAAGCTCAAAAAGATGTTTGATAAGAAAGCTAAAGCAGAGGATTTCTGGGTTGGAAGCAAAGTTCTAAGGTGGGATTCACGAAGAGAGGACAAGGGAAAACATGCAAAATTTGATTTTCTTTGGAAAGGTCCATACATTATCAGCGTTGTGCAAGGCAATAACACATATTTCCTCAAATATCTAGATGGCAGCACAGCTGAAGAAGGCCCTGTTAATGGTCGAATGTTAAAACATTACCATGATCCCTTTTGATTGAGAAAAAACAGACGGTGTTATTTTCTGTACATAAATGTTTGTATATATCATCACTTTATTTTATTTTTGTAACAGTCTGGATGCTAAAGCATGCAGAAGAAAGCAGGCAGTGCTTCACAGTTCATTAGCAAGTCAGTTGAGGAAAAGTGTTGTTTCCGGCCCAAAATTTCAAATCAATCTAACAATCAGCACTGAGAAGTTTCAATGAACAGCAACTACAAAAGATCAAGGCAGTCTGACCTGCTGTTCTTGGCTTTTCACAAGGAGAAGCCATCCTCAAGTGGAGCCACTGTTAGCCTCCTGCTGCAGTAGGTTACTCATATTTCATGATTGACATTTTTATAGGCCATATATGTCATACTTTGCATGTTGCAATGCTCCATATTTGCTAACAGACACCAAAGAAAGAGGCCATGAAAGAGTGCTAGTCAAAGTTCATCTGCTACATTCTAATTTTGAAGAGTTATTCCATTTTTGTAAAATTTTCGGCTAAAGGGAGGTCCAAACAGCTTAATCTTGGTCTCCCTAGGTTTCAATTTCCTGTTTAGAATATAGAGAATGAATAATTTGTCCAAACAGCTTAATCTTGGAAGATTCTTAGATAGCTAGAGAATCAAAGGAGCCCAACTACTTAATCTAGGCCCTTGGAAGAAATAAGGGTAGTTTGTAGATAGGAGGACAGAAAAAGAAAAAGTTGAAAAGCTGGGTCTGCAAGTCTAAGTGAACCCAAACTAAAAGAAGAAAAAATGTTAGGTAAGTAGGCTGGGTAGGTAGTTTTATGGTTGCAGAATCAATGATTGTGATCAGTTTTTTGTTTTCAAATGTTATATCTATTCAATCAGTATGGCAAGGTAGTTCCCATTTGAAGGACTTCAAGCGAGGCATGACTAACTTCCCCTTCCTCCTCTTCCCTAAATCATTTACTAACTTCCCCTAAAGAGGTCAAGATCTGCTTGATATCTCTTAGTTTCATCATTTTTCATATCATTTGCCTTGATAAAGATCTGCTTTACTCAAGGAGGGTCCATATTTTATCTACAAAGTTCTATTTCCCCTTTAAAGCCTAAGATCTTTGAGACTTAGCGCTTTCTTGTCATTTTCATATTAACTCCTGACATTATTATGTAAATCCCTATCTATTTCCCTTCCCCCTACTAAAATTATGGTAATAATTCCCCTATGTAAATATCCCATCCCTCTGGTTGAAACATAACCATAAATATCCCCTTGGGAATTACTAAGTTCACCTAGATCTTGATAAGAACTCTCATCTCTGCATAATTTTCCCCTCCAAGGTGTTTGGACTCCTTCGAAAACACAAAAAAAACCCTCACCAAACCATACCGCACCCCGCGCATTGCATTTTTGGGATTTATTAATATTTGATTGTTAAATAACCGATGCGCCGAAACAAATTAGTCTTTAGCCTAAGTCCAAAACCCACCCACGGCCACAAATATTAAAGTTTATCGCGCGCACTGTTTCACTAAACCCTGCGCATCTTCTCCTCCCGTCCACCGTCGGATCAGCCCTCCCAGATCCAACGACCCTTATGCATATTGGTCGCCCTCTTGTGATGGTTTGTTAGCACCCGATGTCTGACGATTTTACCGACGTACACCGGGACAGCTAGCGGCATCCCATTGCATCGGGCCGCCCCTGACAAATACCACCACCGTACCAAAGGCGGTCCGATGCGAGCCAAAAACCGCCCTCTCCTTGTGTAATGTGGGCGCTACGTCACCCTGCCACATCGCCTCCACCTCACCCCTCACCTGCTTCACCCTGCCATTGTGTCCCTGCTGCGTTACCCTGCCATGCTGCCACATCATCATGCTAATGTCATCCACTGTACCGTTGACGTCATGCTGACATCAGCAACTCAAAAAATGCGCAAGTGAAAAAATCAAGCTTTGGAGCCCCGGATCGAATTTCTGAGGCAGTTTTCGATGCGCGATTAACGCTAATCGCGCATCGCTACGGGAAATGGGCCATATTGAGGAATCTTTAGGGAATCTTTTGATTCCTCAGCCATTTTTGCACCGAAAAAGACAGAAAAGGCCCAATTTTGCAAATTTGAACGTATCAAAAGACAGAGAGAGACCTGGTTTAGAGATTAAAGAATATCAGAGAAAATATGCAGCCAAAAACCATGTCAGAGAGTATCAGTGTTGCGACAAAGTCTATCAGTGGAGATCTTCTCAAGGCTTGAGGTGAATGAAGCATTAAAAGAAAACCTTGAAAGTCAAGAAGCAGTTAAGGAACCATTCAAAGCTCACCAACATAAATGACTGCACATTAAAACTCACATCAGATCAGTGGACCAGAACTCAATGCACAGTTATTACAGAACTGTTGCACCAAGTCACAGAGGACACCACATCAACTCACTTTTGATCCAGCTGCCTCTGGCGCAGCCCAAAGGAGACTTACTTGCATTTAATTCTAGCATAAGTTAGGTTTTAGAAAGCTTTCCTACATACCTGTTTAGGTCAATTGTAATAAATACTTTTAGATATTTTACCTCTATATACCACCCCTAAAAATGTAATGGGGGTTGGTCTTTGTTGGTTTGATTTTTTTTTTTCTCGAGGAGAGACTCGCACTGTATATGTGATAATTTCTATAATCAAATATTGCTTGAGAGTTTCGGAGAATGAACGGTGCACTGTGTTTAATTGGCTGAAGAGTGATTGTGGAATTCCTGTGCCTCTACATGGTTCAATAAGTGTTCCTTAACTCTGTTTAAGTTTTTGTTTCTGTTTGTTTTATCATCTATGTTCCACCATCTAAAATTACAAAAAGGAAGAATAGTTTAGGATTTGCTTGGCAGCACCCTATGCTCAATTTCTGTGATTTCTACATGTTTTCATCATGAATAGTTATGAATATGCATACTTAAATGATCATGTTTACACTATTTCTTTCACATATGAATGTTAGTTTAGGAATTCTTAACTGCTCCTAGATAACCATTCATTTACCTCCCTTCTCTGTTAGCTGATGAAAGATTCTTAATTGCCTCTCATCTCTGATTTTCATTCCATCTTTTCAGCAATTGGTATTGTTTCATGTGTAGCTATCCTACTCTATAATCCTCTTGTGTCCAAGAAACCGCAATAGCAAGCCTTAATCCGTGACTCCATGCCCAATGGTTTGAAACTTATCACACTATCCCTTGCCTCTCTACTTGAATGCAACTTCCTTCCATTCAAACTCCATCCAAACTTAAACAAAACCCACTGAACCCAATAGCTAGCCTAAATCATCATCAACAAAGCTAAATCATTAAGAAAGAGCCCTCTCTTATTGCAGGTGGGCTAGAACTTGCAATCCAAAGATTGGTTTGAGGTTACCTCGGACGTATCCCTTCAAGAGCTTAGGGACAACTTGAGTGTTAACAGATGCAAAATTAGATGCAAAACTAGACACAAACCTTGAAGCAAAACTTGGCGCAAAGAGGATGCAAAAAACAATTTATAAATGATGCAAGAGATGATGCAAAAGTTGATGCAAGTTTAGGCACAAAAGTGGATGCAATAGAAGATGAAAAAATTGGTGAAACAAAATTAGGTGCCAAACTTGATGCAAAACATGGTGCAAAGGATGGCACAAAACTTGGTGTAAAACCTGACATAAAACCTGGTCTAAAGTTTGGTGCAAAAGCTATTACAATACCTGGTGCTAAACTTGGTGTACAACTTGGTGCAAAACTCAGTGCAAACTTTGCATCAAGTTTTGCACCATATTTGATAAATGGACACAAATAGCACCAAAAATGGGCTCTAGACACAAAAAAAGGAAGCAAAAAGGGACGCTAATCACAGGGTTTTGTTGTAGTGCCTCTTCTCCTAACTTATAAAAAAACTTGGATCATTTGAGATGTAGGAGAATATTATTCTAGCAAGATTTCACAAGCGTCATTGAGCTAACTCCTTGATTCCTCCTCATCCTCAGGAGGGTCTCACTAAATAGTATTCACTATATCCAAGAGGATGTATCTTGACACCTAGTGCCATGAGAGGTTAGGAGTTTTCCTTAATCATTGACCCTCAACCAACTCAAGATAAGATAAGTCAATCTAATCTCCTTAGGATGGGAAAATTTTGGAATTTTTACCTCCATCGCTCCTAGGATGAGTTGGAAAATTATATACTATGTGATAGGATGCACACCTACAAGGGAGTGATGAGTGCAAAAGATATTAATATTATAGGAGCAATGGCTACTCATTAAGCATAGATAATGAGGGAGGTTGTCACAAGGTTCCTCTCACTGACATAAAGTGGAAAAAAGGGTTGTAGCAGGTTGATGTGAGATTATTTATCTTTTTTAAATTGATTTTGTACCATTATTTGGTTGTATATTGTCCATTGGAAGGAACGAAGGAATTATTTCCCCTATACCACTAAAAACATATGACTGTTATGCATATATTATTATGTGACTACTGAATAACTCAGAGCTTTCTTGTGAGTTATTTACCTTTTCCATTGAATGGATTTAATCATATTTTTTCCTCAAGTTTAGTGTATCTTATGTTGGAAATATTATTATCATTGATGTCAAAGACTAGGGGAAACTACTTTTGTCCAAGCTAAAGACTGGAAAATAAAGATTGTTGAAAACACTATCTTTGGACTTTTGATGCCCATTTGGATACGCTATCTTTGAAGGACTTTTTAGCCCAATTACCTAGTTCAAATGGGATAATATGATATATGGTTGAAAATTTTGTTCCAATACCTTTCCAATGGTATATGGCACTCCCTCTATGTCCATAGGAATGAGGAGATATGAAAAAAAACATTAAGTTGACCCAACCAAAATACAACTAGGCCAACCCAAAAGTGAGCATACAAACACTATAAAAAAAGGGAATACGAGTTTGTTTGAACACATACCAAGCAAGAAGACATATAAAGTTGCAATAGGAGCTGAGGAATAACTTTTGGGATGCTTCTATGAGTCTAAATATGGAAGCAAAAATGTGATTTATTGAGTCAACCCCATAAGTGAGCATACAAACACTATAAAAAAAGGGAATACGAGTTTTTTTGAACACATACCAAGCAAGAAGACATATAAAGTTGCAAGAGGAGCTGAGGAATAACTTTTGGGATGCCTCTATGAGTCTAAATATGGAAGCAAAAATGTGATTTATTGGGTGAACAAGTCATCTGGGAATTTTTCTTTAACTTTTCTTCTGGGATGTTTTGAAATGTGAAACTTGGAGGATACAAATAAAACATCTTCATTTACTTGTGGTTCAAATTCCAAACCTTAATTCACTATATTTATGGAGATTTGGTCTAAGGAAGTTAGGCTTCTTGAATGCTCCTAAAATCTTCTTTAAACATGTTCACATGGAATTTTCATTGTAACTTTTGTTCTGGGATGTTTAATATCGTAAAACTTAGAGGATACAGATAAAAAATTTGCATATACCTATGGTTTAAATTTCAGACCTTGGTGTACTATAATTTAAAAGATATGCTCTAAGGGAGTTAGTCTTCTTGAATGCTCCATAAATCTTATTTAAACAGGTCAACTAAGTATTTTTTGCTATATCTTTATTTCTATGATGTTTCAAAATATGATATATAGAGGAGGTGGAGAGGAGATCTAGAATTACCTATGATATAAATTTTAGACCTTGTTTTACAATAATTTTGGATATATGATATAACGAAATTAGTGTTTTTGAATGCTCCTGAAACATGCTTCATATAGGTCAACTTAGCATTTTTCTATAACTTTCTTTCTAAGATCTTTCAAATTGTGAAATTTGGATGAGATAGAGAAAGGATCTCTTGGTACCTATGATAGAAATTTTAGAACCAGATTGGCCAAATTGGATATGTGGCATGTTGTGCAAATTTGTTCTTGGGAAGAAGCCAAAAGAAACAAGTTTTAGGAGAAGTAGAGTTGCTGAAGGAAGAAGCAACATGTAGACCTAGTGAAGGCAAAATAAACTAACAGAGTTGGTAAAGACATAAGCAACAAGCAGACTTGGTGAAATAATAAACAACTAATGGACATTGTGAATAGCCTAATCGGTGAAGTAGGTTGGTGCCTATGGATATTTTCAATATTCATGATTGGTGTCTCTTGTAAGTTGGTGCCTACAAAGAAGTGAAGGGGATGGGTGTCTCATGTAGGATGGTGTCTACAAAGAAGTGTAGGTGTTAATTTTAGATAACAATGGTATGTTCTATGCTTAGCACAATTTACTTCAATGATCCTTAAGCACCCCAATGACAAATTCCAATTATTTATGGTAGCAATCACATTAACTTAATCACATTGATGGTAAATGTAGATAGAACATAAAAACACATGCAAAAAACAAGCCAAGACAAGAGGACACCTGATTTGGTAGATGCTAGTGAAAAACCCCAATGTGGGGAAAACCCTTTGATCGAAATATTATTATTATTATTCAATATTTGAGCAGAGAGAGAGAGTACATATATCAAATTCACTTCCCCAATACACAGTCAAAACAACCCTATCAAAATCAGGGGTCAATAACAGTCAACTTCAACCCTAACTAGAAAGTCAACATTGGTCAAATCAGCAACAAAACTTATCCTTTGCAGTTTAGTCAAAGGTAGTCAACTCATCCTCCAAGAAAGGTCAAAGTCAGCCCAAAATAGTCCACCCAATGTCAGTTAAACTCGATAAACTTCAGTCAATGCTGCGGCCAAATAGGCATGTCGTTAATGCAGGTCAAATTGCCCTAAATGCCTCCATTTCTATGCCAAAAGCACGGCCTCAAGAAATTGTAATTTTTCCCAAGAAAACACAAGAAAATTAGGTCAAACTAGCCTTGGTCAATGCTAGTCTGCAATCTGGAATTTCAAGTTGCACTTTATCTCTGAAAGTTTTGGCCTCCTTTCACACATGTGAGAGAGAGAGAAGATCCCGAGTTGTACGAACCAATATGATGTGGAGAGAGAAGGATGTGTGCGTGAGTGATGTCAAAATGAGGAGATAGGTCACTCCTATTTATACAATTAATTGTGGGTGTGCAGACACATCCATTGGGCTTCTTGAGCCTATATTTGACTGAGGTCGACCTTGACAATTTGTCCATGAGAGGATAAATTCAAAATTCCACTTTTTCTTTTCCAAATGAGATGAACTTTATATCAAACCTGGACCTCTCAAAAATAGGAATCCAATGCAATAATAATCTCCTTCATATGAGTTTTCCTAAGGTGGAATTTGGCCCTAGTTTCCAATTTTAACACTCCCTCTCAACTAGGGATAATTTCACTTGCCAATCCATCTACCATCATCATGCTAACTTGTCATCAAGTATCATCTCTATCATCACTACTCTTCTCTGCTTTGCTGAACCATGAAGTAATAATGAAGAAGAAGTGATCGAGAGCGAGTCACAACACCTTACCACTCTCCGCTAACAAAATTCAGTGCTTGATCCTAGATCAAGTTGTTGAACACCGTGCATCCTAGTCATAGGGAGTATGGAAATACACAATGCATCCATCGGTAGTGCTATGGTCCCTAACCACTTTTCCAAACTCATTGGCCTGATGAGAAATACTTCCCATGACTCCTGAACTCCATGGGTAGGATGTGTTGGGGGGTCGATAGGAGAAGGTGAACCACTCAGCCTATGCATATGTCCATCATAGGGGAAGGTGAACCACTTACCCTACACACATGTCAACCATCATGGCTTATCACAAGGTGAGGTGAACCACTCACCCTGTACATAGCGCACCAGTAGGGGAAGGTGAAACACTCACCCTATGGTCACTCATAGCTCCAAGAGATACCCCAATCCCCCAAGATCTCAATGTCCAACTCATACGGGACCCTCATAAGAGGGTCTTTCCATGAATCCAAGTCTCTTTCAGAAGGATAAGAATTTGACCTTCCCCAAAGGCTTTGTGAGAATGTCTACAGCCTACTCATTCATCCTGATGTGATGGAGCCTTATTTCTCCCCATTCTACCATATCTCTTATAAAGTGGTACCTGATATCAATGTGTTTGGAATGGTCATGGAACACAAGATTCTATGAAAGGATAATCCCACTCTAGTTGTCATAGAAGATTGTGGTGATATCTAGTATGTAGCTCACTGAAGAGCTTCCTCAACCAAACAACTTCTATTCATTTTAGGCAACAATGGTATGTTCTATTCTTTAGAGAAATTTTACTTCAATTTCTTCATTAGCCCAATATCAATATTCAGATTAGCGATCACATCAACATGATAGTTAAATGTAGATAGAACATAAACATAAGCAGTAGAAGACAAGCCAAGACAAGAGGACACAAGATGTGGCACCAACTAGGGACAAACCCCAATGTGGGGAAACCCTTGATCAAATCTTATTTTAGTCTTCAATAGTTTAGCAAAGAGAGATAGTACAATTTACAAATCTGATAATTATAATAGCAGTAAAAGAGCCCTAACCAGAAAATTCAACACTAGTCAACAAGGAAGATTTGACCCTCAGCAAATTCATCAAGTTCAATCAACTTTGGTCTCCAAACAACAAGATAAAACAACCCTGAAAACAATCAAATTTAGCCCAGTCAAATTCTAGTCAAACAACTCACCTGCAGTCAGACCTAGCTACAATCAACACTGACCAACAATCAATGCTTAGCCTCGATTTCTATCCCCAGAAATGTGGCCTGTCCAAACAGAGATAGCCCTCACAAAAATACAGTTGAAGGAGGTCAACGCATACTGGTCAATTCTTGGTCAAACTGTCCAGAAATTTGGTCTTCTAAAATTTTTCTCTCCTAAAATTTCAGACATGTGGAGAGACAAAGGCCTAAAAATTTGTGCCCAATCAATGAGGAGATAGATAGAGAAGTGTGAAGATGAGAGTTTCCAAATGAGGCTAAGTCACCTTCTATTTATATGCAACGTTGAGGATGAATAGATGTGATTGTTGGGCTTCTGAGCCTACATAAGCTTATTGGCCGACCTTGACAATTTGACCATAATCAAAATAAATTCATAAATTCATTTGTACATGTCAAAAATTAGATGATCTTTAGATCAATCGTACACCTCTCAAAGATAGGAATACAAGAAAAATATCAGCTGTCATAAATAATGACTCATGTGGAGTTTGGCCCTAATTTCCAATTTTAACACTCTCTCTCAACTAGGGAGAACTCCATTTTCCAATCTATATTATCTGTGCTATCAATGCACTGCTCAACACTTCTCTGATATGCTGAACTATGAATAAGAAGAATTTTTCGAGAATGTATCATACCATTCCCTACTGACCCAAAGTCAATCCCAATCAAAGGAGAGTGTGTCATACCACTCTTACTAACTCGAAGTCAATTCCAATCAAAAGAGAGAGTGTCATACCACTCTTACTGACTCGAAGTCAGTTCCAATCAGAAGAGAGTGTCTCATACCACTCTCACTGACCCGAAGTCAGTTTGAATCAGAAGAGAGTGTCTCATACCAATCTTACTGACCTAAAGTCAATTCCAATTGATCCCAGATCAATATTGGTCATGCTAGCATAGGGAGTAGAATAGTACACGATGTGTCCATTAGTAGTACTATGCTCCCTATCCTCATTTCCCTACTCATTGGGAAGATGAGAGGTACTTCCCATGAGTCCCAGACTGCATGGGTAGGATGTCTCAGCAGGAGAAGGATGAGCCACTCATCCTGCTTACATATCACCAAGCGGTATCACAGGGTAAGGTTGAACCACTCACCCTGTACACAACAAACCACTATGGGAAGGTTGAACCACTCACCCTATGGTTTCTCATCACCCCAAGAAGTACCCCAAGCCCCTGGAGCTCCCAGAGCTCAATGTCCATCTCATATAGGACCCTCATAAGAGGGTCTCTCCATGTCTCTAAGTCGTTCTCAGAAGGCCAAGAACTTGACCTTCCCTAGGGGCTTTGTCAGAATATTGGTGACCTGCTCATCAGTCCCAATGTGACGGATCCTTATTGCTCTTCATTGTACCATATCCCGGATAAAGTGGTACCTGATATCTATATGCTTGGAGGGATCATGAAACACGAGATTATTTGATAATCAAATCCCACTCTAGTTTTTGCAGAGAATCACATCAGTATCCAACACATGTCCAAACATCTCATTGAAGAGCTTCCTCAACTAGACAACTTCACAGGCGGCCATGCTAGCAGCTATGTATTCAGCCTCGGTGGTGCTCAAGGAAAATGATTTATGTTTCTTGCTCATCCAAGATATCAAAGAAGAAGCCAAATAAAAACAACATCCAGAAGTGCTCTTACGATCCAACACACTTCTAACCCAATCAACATTAGAATAACCATGCAGTGTCACATCCTTAGTATTTTATCTTATTCCATGAGTGATTGTGTCCCGAACATATCTTAGAAGATTCTTGGCACCAATCCAATGTATATGATGAGGTTCAACCATATATTGGCTCAATGTGTTAACTACAAAACATACGTTCAGACAAGATTTCCCCAAGAACATTAGTGCTCCTATGAGTTGAAGTTACTCAAGAGCATTTCCCAATTCAAGTCTAGTAGCACTACCACATAACTTCTTAGAGTTAAGTTCCATCGAAGTAGACAGAAGCTTGCAGTCCACCATCCCAAATCTTTCCAATATCTTCACAACATATTTTCCTTGAGAGAGGAAAATTTCACCTGCCTTTTTCTAGACCTCCATCCCTAGGAAATAGTGCATCAGTCCTAGGTCCTTCATCTCAAATTCAAAAGCCAACTCCCTCTTACATTTGTGAATGAGAGGGTATACACTTCCATCGGCTCCATGTTTTATTTTGTAGAGCCATTTAGAGGTGACAACCAATTTGTCCTGGGGTCTAGGGACCACATCCCAGACATCATTCTTCATAATTGAGTCATACTCTTAATTCATAGCATCCTTCCATACTTGATGCTTCACGGCTTCTTCGAATGATGAAGGCTCATTTTGAATGATAGTGCTCATCGTGGTCAAATATCCTTGATAACTGTTCAATTTCTTGCTTTCACAGAAATTCCCTCTTGGTGCGATGTGTATCTCGGCATCTTCAAGAGTATCCCTAAGCCATGAGGGTCTCCTTTTGGAGGAGGAGGGCTCATGAGGAGGAGGATCAATAGGATCCAGAAGTTCATCAACATTGGGCATCGTTTCGTCTTCCTTTGCACCTTGCTTTCTGGTGTCAGCTTCTTTGTCCTTCCTTAGGATAGGAAGGTTGTTGATCTTCCTGAGGGCCATACCTTCATCGAAGGTGACATCATGACTCATCTCAACTTTTTTTTGACCAACCACATAAATTCTATATCCCTTAGAATTTTCACTATAGCCCACAAATATTCCCTTCTTCCCATATGCACCCAATTTGCTTATTTTCTCTTTCGGCACATGAAAATATACTGGACTCCCAAAACTTCTAAAATGAGAGACATTAGGTTTCTTACCAATGAACATTTCTTTAGGAGTCTTTGAGTCCAATGCTTGATGAGGGCATCAATTTTGAACATACATGGTGGTATTTGCAGCTTCAGCCCATGGAACTTCGGAAGGTCTTGATCATGAACCATGGCACAAACTGCTTCTGAAAAGAGCGATTCTTCCTTTCAGACACACCATTATGCTCATGAGTGTATGACATTTTAGTCTCCCTCTTAATGCCAACTTCTCTGCAATAATATTGGAATTTATTGGATTTGTACTCAGTCCCATTATCAGTCATCAATATCTTGATTTTCTTCTCGGATTGGTTTTAGATCAAGGCTTTGAAGTGTTAGAACTAGGTAAACACTTCGTCCTTCTTTTTCAAGAAGTAGATCCAAGTCTTGCAAGAATAATCATCTGTAAAGGTGAGATAATTTAAGTATCCTCCCAAAGAGTTTACCAGTGTCATACTAGATATGTCGAAGTGGATCAATTGCAATATATCTATGGTCTTGCTATTACCTGAGGGGAATGGTCTCCATGTAAATTTTCCTTCAACAAATCCTTGACATACACCTTCATTCTCTACTTTGAACTCGAGCATGCCTCTCACCATCTATCTCACATTAGGTAGGGCCTTATAATGAAGACGGGCAAACCTTTGATGGCATAGTTTAGATTGTATAGATTTGTCGCAAGACATGCCTCCCAATGGACTTCCCCCAACTTGACACAAAGTGTCAACCCTGAACCCAAGATTAAAAGCATCTTTGAAATTTCTTTTCCAAACATGTACCTTTCCATCAATGAATTCCACCTTGAATCCTTTGTCCTCCATGGCTGAAATGGAGATCGAGTTCTTCTTAAGATCAAGTACATAGTACTTCTTGCAAATGAAAAGTGTTACCTTGATTCAATTGAAGGGTAACATTCCCTACTCCCTTCACGAGATAAGTGGCATCATCTCCAAGGAATATCTCCAAGTTTTTCTATAGGTGGCATAATCTCCAAGGTTGCTACAAAGACCAAGTACGGTCAACCCTAGCTACAATCAACGTTGGTCAACAATCAATGTTTAGCCTTGCTTTATGTGCCCAGAAATGCGGCCTGTAGAAATAGAGATAGCCCTCACAAAAATGCAGTCAAAGGAGGTCAATGCATGAGGGTCAACCCTTGCTCAAACTGTCCGAAAATTCAGTCTCCTGAAATTTCAGCCTCCTGAAATTTCGCTCTCCTGAAATTTCGGCCTCCTGAAATTTCACTCTCTTAAAATTTTGGACGTGTGGAGAGAGAGAGAAGCCTAGAAATGCATACCCAAAAAATGAGGAGACAGAGAGAAGTGTGACAATGAGTGTGTCCAAATGAGGCTATGTCACCTTCTATTTATATGCAACGTTGAGGATGAATAGACATGACTGTTGGACTTCTGAGCCTAAATAAGTTTGTTGGATGACCTTGACAATTTGACCATAATCAAAATAAATTTATAACTTCATTTGTACATCTCATAATTGGATGATCTTATCAATCCTACACCTCTCAGAGAGAGGAATCCAAGAAAACTATCAGTTGTCATAAATAAGATGACCCATGTGGAGTTTGGCCCTAGTTGCCAATTTTAACAACTTCACAACAGGCCATACTTGTAGCAATGTATTTGGCCTCGACGGTGCTTAAATTAACCGATTTCTACTTCCTTCTCATCCAAGATATGGAAGCAGACCCTAATAAGAAGTAGGACCTAGATGTTCTCTTACGATCCACCACACTGCTAGCCCAATCAACATTTGTATATCCATGTAGCCTCAAATTCCTGGCAGTGTATCTCAGACCATAGTGGATTGTGCCCGAAAGATATCTCAAGAGATTCTTAGTAGCAATCTAATGAATGTGATGATGATCGACCATAAATTGACTCAATGTGTTCACAACGAAGAATATGTTAGGATGTGAATTTACCAAGAACATCAGGGACCCCACAAGTTGACGGTACATGAAAGGGTTTGCTAATTCGGGCCCAACAACACTTCCGCATAGCTTCATGAAGTTTAGTTCCATCAAAGTAGACACAGACTTGCAATCCACCATCCCACATCTCTCAAGCATTTATTAGAAAATTATATATTACAGAGCAATGGAACACATAGAATATTGCATAAATATAAACACAGAAAATGCATAAAACCAGAGAGACATAAATATACGTGGTTCACCCAGTTTGGGTTACGTCCACCCCAAACAACTAGTCCTTCCTTTCTATTATCCAGCAAAATAAAGAGACAAAACCTACAGCAAATCCACTGTAATATCCTCTGTTTTCTCTCACAGTCTCACCTCTCTGTTTCTCGCTTGGAGAATACACATCTATTACATAGCCTCAATACAATGCCCTCATACAAAGAGAGGGGTCGCCTTCTAGGGCAAAAAACCCTAAACTAAACATAAGTTCTATCATCAGATCATCCGCCTAATGAACAACCCAGATTGACTAGAAATTACTATACTTTTACAAGGAAATTTTACATCTATTTTTAGTTTCGGGGGCATTGCCCCCTAAACCCCTGCCAGGGGACTGCTGGCCCCCGAACCCCCTAGATAGGGGGGATTGCCCCCATCCCCCTCCGAACCCCCGCAGGGGGGAGAAGTTCCCCCCCACACCCCTTGCATGGAGGGGTGTACAAACTCCTTGGGTGATACATCCAGCTGAAACAAAGACCTCTAAATAATCATGCTCCACACTCAACAATCTCCCACTTGGAGAATGATTGTAGAAACTCCACCGCTACTTCATTTGCTGGACAATTACTCCTCTTTGGACCTGGTTGTTTCTCATCTTTATCATCATCCTTGAAGACCAACTGAAACTGAGCATATTCTTAGTTTCTCCCTGGTTACAACTTTTGTTAGCATATCTGCAAGATTCTAGCTAGTGTGTATCTTTTCTAGCTTCAACTCTCCATCTTCCAACACTGATCGTATGAAATGGTACTTAAGTTGTATGTGTTTAGTCCTAGAATGAAATGCTGATTTCTTTGCAATATGAATGGCACTTTGGCTATCACTGTATAATGTGCCCATATCATGCTCCTTACCCAATTCACCCATAAACCTTTGTAACCAAATCATTTCTTTACTAGCCTCTGTAGCAGCAACATACTATGCTTCTATTGTTGAAAGTGCAACAACACTTTGGATTTTGAAACCCAACTAATAGTTGTTCCACCTACAATAAATACATATCCTATAGTGCTCCTCCTGTTATCTCTGTCACTTGTCATATTTGCATCAACATATCCCTGTAGAGAAATGTTTGAACCACCAAAGCATAATGCTTGATTTTTGGTACCTTCCAAATATCTGAGAATCCATTTCACTACCATCCAATGTTCATTTTCTGGATCGTTCATGTACCTACCTACAACTCCCACTGCATGTGCAATATCAGGCCTTGTGCAGACCATTGCATACATTAAGCTTCCAACTGTTGATGCATATGGAACTTTAGACATATAATCAATGTCTTCTTGGGTCTTTGGGCACAATTTCCTTGCTAAGTTTGAAATGGCTAGCAAAAGGTGTACTAACTGGTTTTGCATTGTGCATGTTAAATCTTTTCAACACCTTTTGTATGTACTCATTCTGAGACAATGTTAATTTACGATTTTTCCTGTCTCTAGTTATTCTCATACCAAGGATTTGTTTTGCAGCTCCCAATTCCTTCATTGCAAATGAATTTGCCAATTTTCTTTTGAGCACATTTATTTCTTGCATGTTAGACCCTGCAACAAGCAT
>APFE031348415.1:1193-20299 GCA_000404065.3 Pinus taeda
TAAAATTACAAATTATTAGAGATAAATCATGCCAAGTTAGCTCAGCTATACACCATGTGAGGTTGAAGAAGTGTTTAAGGAATGATAACCTTTCAGCCAATCTTTAACAACATTTCAATCCTCTATCACTTGTAAGTTTATATTGCTTAATATCATTAAAATGACTAACATAAACAATTGTTTCATATTATTGTAGTACTTGTTAGGCAGTCGTATTTTTGTTCCTAGACTAAATTAGTCATTCATGTTAGTAATTTTTAGTTGTATTTCTTATTAGCTAATCATATATTTTAACTTGTCACTAAATTAGTGATTTATGTTAGTCATTTTTAGTTGGGTCACTTAAGATTTCTCATTTTTTGTAGTATTTCACTTGTAAAAGTTGTGGTGGCTAACTTTTTTAGAAACCTAGTCACTAATTTCTCATTTTCTACTAGTGTTAGTTCTCTAGGGTACCCAAACTTGTAGAATATATTCTCCCTCAAGAACTCAACCACTTTCTCTTCTGTTGTTACCTTGATAGCCTTGGTCTTAGCCCACTTTGTCAAATAAGCAGTGCATACAATTATGTAATTTTTCTGCCCTGATGGTGGATCAATGGGCCCAATGAAATCCATGCCCCACTTGTAAAATGGCTCAAGAGTCACCTAAGGTTGCAAAGGCATTTCATCCTTGGGAGTAGTTTTCCTCATTCTTTGGCACTTATCACATCGACTGGTTTATCTTCTTGCATCTTGGTGGAAATTGGGCCAGTAGTAGACAACTTGCAGTACTTGATGAGCACCAATATTGCAACAAGAATGTTGCAACTCTTGGGGCTACCAACTTTACTTTATCAACCCGGGGTTCGCACAAACTTGGAGGTGACAGTGTTATATAAACAAGTAAAAGTGATGGGTCTGCTCTTTGTCACTG
Source organism: Pinus taeda (assembly GCA_000404065.3). Taxonomy (NCBI): domain Eukaryota; kingdom Viridiplantae; phylum Streptophyta; class Pinopsida; order Pinales; family Pinaceae; genus Pinus; species Pinus taeda. The sequence goes on from APFE031348415.1 coordinate 2,109, forward strand.
CTCAGTTGGCGATAGACCACTAGGGTTTCAAGACTTCTATGGATTCAGAAGAAGCTTGATTACTAATGAGGGAAAGAGAAATCTACTCTAAGAGAAAGCTTGTCTACTGCAGTAAGGAAAAAGACTAAAATCAAATGCTAGAAACACACCATTTTCTAACTACCTGCTAAGAGGCTATGCTTCAAAAGAATGCTAAGTTAGCATGTATTCAGTCCTACTATCCTAAGCAAGTAAATTCAAAACATCAAACATTCTACTACTATGCATTTAAATGACTAAAATAAATCTGTTTTTCCTTTTGTATTTTTTTTATGTGAAAGTGTGAAATCTAATCTCTTTTAAGGATGTGGTAGGTGGCTTAGGGATGTTGGTGAATGGTTAGAAGGTTGGGGAGACCAGTAGGTGACCTTTTCTAGCTTCCTAGAGGCTATTCCCTCAATTCAGCCTCAAAACAGGCCAATACAGGAAAACCTACAGGATGTCCAAATGCGGTTCTACAAGATGTCCTGAAAACCTACAGGATCCCCTGTATTTCTACAGGATACAACCGAGAGCAAAAGGATGGGTGTTGAAGGTGATGGAAGGCTTATGGAAGGTTTTTGGTGGATGGAATGAGGCAAGGAAATGCATAGGATCACTCCAGAACTCAAAACCAAAGTTAGAAGATGGTTGGATTTGCTCAATAAGTTTGGGGAAGTTTCCTTGTGAAATGATGAAATTGGTGAGGGTTTTAGTGAAATCAAGGAATGATCATGGATGGATGAAGCTGGAAGGAGGTTTCTGACTATGATATCTCTCTGTACTTCTGAAACACCTGCACTGCATCAAACATTGAAATTTACCCAAAAATCATGTAAACAAGGAGAATTTCAATGACCTAGGAAAACAGAATTTCATGAGCTAGTTGTCTACTTCATGCATGAGGAAAAATTGCAGAGTAAGGTGGAATCATTGATGATATCTAATGTAATACTGAATATGGAGGAAATGATGACTAAATCCTACTCTTGCAAACTGATCAAATGCTAGCCTAAGTATGGAAAATCCTAAATTCCATGAGAAGCTAGAATTTTTTCTTTTTGGAGCTGCATAGGAGTCCTATTTTTTTTATGTTATTTTATCCCTTCTAACTACTGCTGAAGTAAAGCACAAATGGAAGAAAACTAATAAGCAAACTAATCAAATATACGCTACTTGTAATGAAATAATTCTAAAGACAATTCAACCATTAATCTATGAAATCAATCTAAGCATACAGATACAATAAGAGGAGCCTTTACTGCTAGGGTTGGTCCCTAACCCAAGAGCTTCATCCCTCTGAGTTAACTCAGTGCTAGATCAAGGAAATGCCCATTCTCATTATCAAAACAGAAAATTACATAGCAATGTCTTCCACAAGTCTTGAACTTGAAACTAACTAGTGTTTTTTACAGCAAAAATTTGAATCATAATGAGGCTCTAGGCCTCTTTATTTATAAAAATGAATTCTCCAATGACCTCCTTAAATCTAGGGAGGCTCAACTCCCAAACTCAAGATAAACTAACTCTTTAACGATCACTTGCTCGGTTGCCTTTTGATCTTCATGACTTGGCTGCTTATAATTTGAGTAAGTGTGATTAATGAAGGAATATTCGAATGAGGAGTATTTACCTCCTGCAATCTCTCTTCCTTGTCTCATTCAAGTTTCAGCCCTTAATTAGCCAAAATTCCCTGATTTTCTCTCACAAACCTGCATTTAATGCACATTAATCCACTAGGCATAATATCTCACTTTGACTCATCTCATTAAACAAAATATAACCAAAATATGTAATAAATTGTGAGAATAATTGATTTGACTAAGCTAGGAGGTGGATTAAGGTCCATATAGTTACCCAATGATGAGGCTCATCCTCACCCCCCTACTGAAAGTGTTTCTCATCCTCTGAGAAACTCAATCAATATCCATGTCTTTCATAGCTCTAGTGGCCTCCCTGACATCCCATGCTTCTATTGTAGTTTCCTCTTCTTGTGCATAGAATCTTGCCTTCCTTTCTATCTCCTCCCACTGCTTTCTTTCTTCCTCTTCCTTCCTTCCTTCTAACATCCCTAAGAGTAGTGGTGAACTGAGTCTCGAGCCAATCCAATTGACTTTAACTCTTTTGAGGGTTTTCTTGTACATGGGTGTCCTGTTTAGTGCTTCCCTTATTCTTTGAGGAGAATGGTACTCTTTGATTTTCAAATTGTAGGGAAAAGTATTCCATCTCCTTTGGCAAGCTTACATGCTGTCATCACCTAACATCCTGAACATATCCTCAAAATGTGTAATTGCTTGCTCTTGGGCAGCAAGATAACTAGCTACAAGTTGAGGGTCATTTGCAATTAAGTTATGTTTGTTGATGACAACCATTGGATTTGACTGCTCAGCTCTTATCATGAGAGGCTCTGTTTGTTCCCTTGCCATTATTTTCTTCATTTCTGCAGCCCTTGCTTCCTCATGGTTCATCCAGGATGCCAAATACATCAAATTTAAATCCCCTAGTTTTGCATTAGGGTCCCATACATTCAAATATGTCAAGGCTAAGTTATGTAGGTAGAACTCAGACATCTTAGCCCTATCCTCCAATGTGCTATGATCACAAGGATCAATGAACTATCTATAATCCTGGAATGGCATAGTGCTTCTTTGTGATAAGGTATTGATTTAGAACTACAACCGTTGTCTCTTAAGGTATAATGCATAGGACTTTGCTGGCATCCTGCACTAGATTTCCTTGAAGGATAGACTGGCCATGGATGCTAGTTGATTCTCTATTTCTTATAGCTATCCTTTTAACCATGCATTTTCTGCCTCCAACTGAGCTTTAATTATGGCCTCTCTATCCCTCAGGCTGCTCAGTTCTCTTCCCATATCTTTAATCTTTTCCTCCATGTGACCTATGTCCTCCACTCCCTTGGACTTGGAAATCTGCATCCATCTATGTGTGCTTGCTCTTTCTTTCTCGAACTCAAAGAATAATGGGATGGAAATTTTTTGTAGATTGACCCTGCCCCCTTCAATAAACTTGTAGTAGGAGTCAAGGTTAGGTTGAGGACTAGGTTCCCTTAGCTCTAGATCCTCCTTCTTTGTTTCTTGCTACATACTCCCTTCTTTATCTAATTTCTAAGTTTCCTGTAGGTTTAGCAGAGTTTCCTGTAGGATTATCTCTGCTTCCTGTAGGTCCTGTATCCTATAGGATGCCCTTTCCTTTGGATGAGGCAGATCTAGTCACAGGCCTTCTCACATAAGTGATAGGAGATTTGGGGAAGGCTTGTCATGAGGATCCTTCTCCTTGATTTTTCATAAGAGGAGTCATCTTCTCCTACTATTTAGGTGAGTCTTCAATAACAATAGGAGCCTTGGAGTGAGTTTGAGTTTTTCCCTGCCTTATTCTTGTAATTTTTCTTGTCCTAAAGTACAATGGAGTTTGTCTCTGTATTTTCCCTTTTTGTTTGATAGGGATACTAAGGGCACTGAGGGAAGCTGCTGCCTCTTTCTCATTCCTGTTCCACCCGTGATAAGCTAGTACCATCAGAGTATAAGAAAAAATGCCAGTAGTTAGAGTTCAGGCCATATATACACTTGTAATAAATTAACTAGATTGTTGCCCTTTCAAGTTATGAAATTAATATACCTAGGCATATTCATCGACAGGTTATCCATATATGGTAACAAAACATGTAATTCAGAGCTGGCGAGTGGGTTCTGGAGACACCCTGGGTGACTCCTCTTTATCTTCTGCCTCCCCTTTTCCATTCCCCTTCTCATCTTTGTCTTTCTCCTCTTCTTCTCCCTCTAGTTCCTAAATTTGTTCCTGAGTTTCCTCCTTAGCATCTTATTTTGTCTCTTCACCACTTTCCTTCTCCTTTTCTTCCTCTTCTTCCTCATCTATGTCCTATTCATCCCTCTCTATTTCTTCTTCCTGTTTTTCAATGGCAGTGGGGCTCTTGTCATAGTTAAGGGCTTTTATATCTCCCTCTATTTGCATGTCTCTGAAAGTTGCCCATGTGATAGGAATTATGAGGTTTTGGAGGGAATCTTCTATGATAAGTCTAATTAACCCATGATGGGCTAGTTGTTGATGCTTTCCTTCTTGCACATTCATGCTCATATCTATCATTGATTGAAGAAGCAAGTAGGTGTTACAGATCCATTTGGGCACATCAAATCCCAACATTCAGATCAGTGATTTAGGACTCATCAAACCCTAAAATCAGTTGTTTCATGCCCTAAACAAGTCAACCCTTTGAATGCCTCCTTCCCAGATAGTTTCATGACTTGAAGACATCCAGAAATTGCCTCTAGAGGGACCAGAGTAGGTAAGACCTTATGAAGGTGCATTGCAGAGCAATTAAGTCCATTGCCAAGGTGCTCTGCAGAGCACTTAGGCTTCCTTTCACCTGCACTAGGTGAGAATGAGCGAAATTCCAATAGGGTTTGGGAATATTCTTATCTTGTGGAGTCATCTAGAAGTTTCCCTGTCTTACTAACTCCTATGAGCTCGAAAATGGATGAGGAATGAGTTAAAGGTCATCCTACCCTCTCATCCCTTCCTCCATGGAACTAATTCTAAGTATGGAAGGCCATTCAATGTCACCATTAATGACAAAACCTCCTTCATCTTCCTATAAATTGACCACTCATCTAAGTGATTAGGGGCTGGCTGGATTATGTTGAATTGTAAGGAGATAATGCTTCTATGAGATTTGGCTTTGAAGCAAGCATTGTAATGCTACAACTTTGTCATGCTTTTGATGTGATGTGGATGGGATCCAAAGCTGGAGGAACGACTTTGAATCAGACACTGATGGTTGTAATTCCTTCTTCTATCTAATAAAGTGTTTGAACCTTTTTCCATTATTATTTTCTTTCATAATGCTTATATGTATGAATTGCTTCTAATTCCTTTCATTTATATTCAATGGATCGTATGCTTTGATTAGTTTTCGTCTTCTGTTATGTTGACAGGATACTTTTCAAGCAGATTAAGTATGGGAAGGAGCGATGGAATTGATACAAGTGAGATGAGAGGAAAGAAGAACTACAGGTAGGCATTCTATCCTCTATTCTTATCTATTGCTTATAGGGAAAGTCTAAAACACTTTAAACTGTTGTTCTAGGCACAACTACTTGTCTAGTGAATTAGTATTTATCCGTAGATGCTAAATTCTCCAAAACAAATTGGCGACTCCACTTGGGAAGAATCCTATTTCCTAGTAGCTTATCCACCTCCTAAGACATCCTTGTAGACTATTTGTGTTCATAGATTGTAATTCAAATGTCTACATTGAAAAAATTGGTCAAAACTGTGTCAAATTGCCAATTGAAATGGCTTACTGTCACCAGCGCAGGCTTGTGAGGGACATAGTGTGCTACAGAGCATCCCTGGCTTAGGGACAGTGCTCTGAATTGCACTATCTCCCACTCTAGGCTGCACTGATCCTCCTAGGATCAATTTCCCACCTTTGGAAAGAGTTTTTACCAAATTCTCTCTATTTGTTCATTTGTTGATTGATCAATGAATGTTATGTCTCTCAAAATGAATGTTTATCTCTTGGTCTAGCCTGACTTTGATTGGATTGATTAATGTTTCTTCTTGTTTTTTTTTTCATTATCAACCAATAGTCAAAGTCAGGATATAATTGATTAATCATTCATTCAAAAGAAAGTGTTGTAAAGTCTTCTCTTCCTTCGAAATTGAACTGTCGTAAAATTCTTCGTTCATATGAAATATTGATTGATTGTATGTGCATATTTATTTTTTGTTCATATTCACATTAAGGAAATTGAAAAGAAATACATGCATGTTTCATTGAAAATTTGTGTGTGCTGATAGGAATAGTGTAGGGAAATTGCATTTAGATTGTGCTCTTTACTCTTTGATCAAAAGAAATCTGATTGCTCTATCCCTAAGTAGCTAGGATTTTCATCGTTAAATTGAATGGAAAGAATGCTTATCATGATAGTTGCATTCCTAGGAATTTCATAATACATCACGTGGTGAACTTGAAAGGAAAATTCCTAAGCAATATCAACTTAAAATAAACATCAATTTACCTAATGGAGCATTGTCATTAACGAAAAAATTTAGAGGTCTAGGCTAGAGATGTGTTCCGGCATCGTAAAACAAAGCAGTTGTCGCTAACTTGTCTGCAATACATCCCGAGTTTGATACCTCATTCCACGTACGTGAGTATATCATAGCTTTTCCACGTACCTTCGGGTATATAGGGCAGTGTTACAATGCGTAAAGTATATGGGAATTCTCTCACTGTTCGGTTTTGCATTAGACAACGCTTATACGGATTTGGCCTCCATGTACTTTCAGGTATATATGGGAGGACAACACTAGGTTGCTATCCATCCTTAAGTAACAGAGTCGGTCCCCTTGTACACTGTGATACACTGAACACAGCATTTAGGGACATTTCCTGCCCATACTTCTCGATTCGCTTGGAGGTATTTTGTAGTTCACAGTTGCTTGGTAAACCTTTTGCCTAGATTATCCCTTTTTGTTTTGTTATGTTACTTTGATTAAAATAAAATTAATTGACCATGGATAACATCCTCCACGCTCGCTCCTTAGTTGATCTTAGGTTGAAACATATGGCGACAAATCTGGAGTCCACCGATCAAGGAATTCCTTTTGATGGGAATCCTAGTCCTTTTCCTCCTTTCAAAAATATTGGTGCTCCTTATATGGCTACATTGTCCCTTCTAGGATTTACCATTGGCTTGCCAATATGGTTGTTTTCAACCTCCTTGGTTCAAAATGCCATGATTTCTTGAAAATCGAGTACTCCTCCAACTGGACAAAATCAACCTCCAGTTGATCCTAAAGATGACCCCTTGCCTTCTTCCTCGGTTGTTTCTTCCTCCAATTCTTCCTCTTCGCCTGGTGAAAGTATTGATGCTAGTAACCAGGTAGCTAAGAAGAAGAAGAAAGGGAAGAATAAGAAGAAGAAGCAAATTCAGCAGAGGGGCAATCAAGTAACCATTTCTTTGAATGCAAGATCTAATGAGAAACCATTCGTCAAGCCTCAAAAACTTTGATATCCATGCAAAATTTGTGCAGGAGACCATCTTCTTTGAAGTGGTCCTCATATTCCTCAGATCTTAGAAGAATGGTCTTCTCGTTCACAACATCCCATGTCATCAACTTCTGGAGATCATGCTGGTGACACACCATCAACTAGTGGTAGTAAAGTTCATGGAAAGAAGGAAAAAGTTAAGTTTCCCTGTAGGTTATGTGAAGGGAATCACCCCATTCACCTTTTTACCTATCTAGATGAAGCCAAAAAGGTGTTGGATAACCATCCTGCTTCATTGGTTGCAGGAAACTCTCCCTAAATCCTTCACTAGTTGATGAATTGACTGACCAAAATCAACCGTCGGTCAAACCCACTCTCTTTGAAAGTGAATCCAATGAGTCTATACCCCACCCAAATCAACAGGTCGAGGTAACAGTTGACCCGATTTCACCTTTAGTCAATCGTACCTTTCCCGAAGACAGTGAATATGATACCACTCAGGTTCTTTTTGTTTCTTCAGATTCAAATGAGATTGGGGACAGTCCTCCTGTTCCATCAAGACAGGAGGAAAATCCTCCCGTTCTCGTAACTCCAAGGGTTAATTCTCCCATTTCTACGATACCCCCTTCAAGTAGTCTATTCATTTCCTTTGATTGGAATCGACTGGTAGGATTCTGTCTTCCTTCTTATGTGCCTTTCCAGATAGTAGTACAAGTTTGTAATATGATTGTATCAAGCACTATTATAGATGAAGGTGCATCTGTGAGTATCCTTTCCTCTACTGCTTGGCAAGCACTCGATTCGCCGCCACTTGTGCTTGTTACCTAGAATCTGTTGGCTTTTAACAAATGAACTAGTCAACCATTAGGGATCCTTCCTCATTTGCCTATTACTTTGGTAGGAAAAATCATTTATCTAAATGTGATGGTAGTCCCAGGCCCTCTAGATTACAATTTACTTCTTGGGCGTGACTATGTTTATGACATGGGAGCTATAGTTTCAACACTCTTTTGATTGATTTGTTTCCCGCATGAAGGTATAATTGTCACCGTTTACCAGCTTTCATTTCCCGGTCCAAATATGGCACCCAATCAACCATCTTCCCTAAATGGTCCTTTTGTACTAATGGTATCATCCCTGCCACGGGTTAATTATGTGGCAACTTCTTCCATACCTACATCAACTAATGATCAATTCAATGATGTTGTACATCATGTACTAGGGGCATTGGAACCATATCTCTCCTTCATGACCTTTTATGAGTTGTGATAAACAGGTCCATGAGGATAGTTCTTTTACTGTGTCAACCTTGTTAAAAAATGAAACAACTCCTATGAGGATAGTTCTTTTACTGTGTCAACCTCATTAAAGAATGAAATAGGTCCATGAGGATAGTTATTTTACTATGTCAACCTCATTAAAAAACATTAAACAAGCCCATGAGGATATTTCGTTGTCTTGTGTCAACCTCGTTAAAAAATGAAACAAAGGGTATGAGCATAGTTCCTTGTCTTATGTCAAGCTCATTAAAAAATGAAACAAGGAATTTGAGCAGAGTTCCTTGTCTTGTGTCAAGCTCATTGAAAAATGAAACAAGGTCCCCTGGAGTAAAGTTCCAAGTCGAGTCTTTGATTAGATCTCGTAAAATCCTAGTTGAGTCTTTCACTTGATCTCATAAACGAACCTTCATTCCATCCACCTAATAGGCATGAGTAGTCTACTTAGGTGACTGTAATGAAGCTTGGGGGGCATGCACCTAATGGTAAAGTTAAGTTTCCCTCTAGGTTATGTGAAGGGAATCACCCCTTTCACCTTTGTCCCTATTTGGACGAAGCCAAAAAGGTGTTGGATAACCGTCCTGCATCACTGCAGTAACTTCCATCTGGTTATAGGAGACTCTCCCTTTCATCTTGTTGGGGGCATGTAAACCAATTTCAACCATATTTTTTCATGATTCAAGCTTGTGTGAAAATGAAACTGAATTCAAGCATATTTTTTCATTTTAAGCTTGTGTAAACATGAAATTGAATCCAAGCATAGTTGTTCGATTCAAGCTTGTGTAAACATGAAAAGGAATCCAAGCATAGTTGTTTCTAGGAAAACTAGTGTCTTTTCGATCGACTAGCCCTCTAGGTTTGGCAGCGACCCTAGAAACAACAGTTTAAATCAATTCATGATTTCTTCTATGTATAATAGATAAGAGAAAGACTATGGAACCAACCTGGAAATTCCGCTTAATCCCTTACTTGATCTTTCTCCCCCTTGAAAGAGCTTGCAACTCCTCTCCGTACTTATCCTGCTTGGAGAGTACATGTAGAAACACTGTAACAACGAACTGTCAAAGCATCTTGATCTATTATAACATAAGCATTACAGAATCAGATATATAATGAACATCCAATAGCATTCACAAATGATAACATTCATAAGTGCACAATTATATGGAAGAAAACTTGAAGAACTTTATTAAATACAAGGGAGAATTACAACCCTATTGTTTGATCCAGCATCATCCTCCTAGCATCAATCCCTCTTCACCTCATGAAATAGCAAGATCACACCAACAATACAATGTTCTTTCCTCAAATACAAACTATTATCACTTCCTTGCTTCAAGCTTCAAAGTACTGAAAGGGGTGTTTTTAAGTCAACTTCTTGGATAATGAGTTGATGTCGACAAGAAGTGACTTGTCGTAGGACGGCCTTAATGTATCCCACATCTACGACACGAAACGAAGCAAATGATTTTCTGGAGGTGAAGATGATCTGACGACACAAGGTTCAGGAATGGCGGTCATGAAAAATGAAGGTTGAAGGTATTGCAGTGGATGAGGCATTAACTGGATTGTGGTTTCTCAACTGAATGACTTCTCTTGAACATGTCGGCAACACTGAGATGGATTGGTAGCATTAACCCCAAAAGATGGATGGTGTGGAAGACCAATGGTGAGATGACTGGTGAACGGAATAACCCAACCCGACTCAATGATGGTGATGGAGTGAAAGTGTCATGTTCAAGAGCGACCTACCACCATAAATTTCTTCAAGTTATTTCCCTTTTTCTCCAGTCATTGCTGACCAGTACCTCTTTATTTTTGTCAAGCTTGAGGAGGATAGCATATGCTTGTTCTATAATTTTCCCTTCAGGCAAACTTGTCGCTATATTTTAACGAGTCTAGCGACAATGAAAATCATTCATGTCTAGAATGGACAAGTTTGTCGCTATTTTTTTAACGAGTTTAACGACAAGGATTACTCAGTGTTTTTCATGTTTAGAGAGTTTGAAAAAGGACGAAAAGAAAACTCTTTCTCGTCTAGAATGGACGAGTTTGTTGCTATTGTTTTAACGAGTTTAACGACAAGGATAACTCAGTCCTTTTCATGTTTAGAGAGTTTGAAAAGGGACGAAAAGAAACTCCAGCAGTTCTTTTTCGTAAAATAATCCCTTAAGTCCAAAAAAGGATAAAATAATACAAAATGGATGACTTTTCGATCACTTTAACGAGCCAAAAAAGACAAGCGCTCGAACTTTTTCATGAGATAATCCCTCAGGTCCGAAAAGGATTAAAATATACAGGAGGGATGACACTTCCAATCACTTTAACGAGTGGGAAAGGTCAACTGCTCGACAATATTTTCATATTTAACGACCCTGAAAATGGTTTAAAGGAGACTCATTTTTTAGGAACGCGTGGTGTCTAGGGTAGCAAACTAGTTCCGGGTAAGCTTGGAACTTCTCAAAACATGGTCGTTTCTGGGAAGAGGATGGCTAATAAGACCACTCATCGCAATTGTTCCTCAAAAAGGGTAAACAACCAAGTGGAAGCGTATGATTGGCCAAAAGAATGGAGGTGATGGGAGGTACACAACCAAGGCTCAAAAGGCTGATAGAATGGCAATCACAAAGGTTATTTACTGAAGGTGGGTTCATTTTTAATGAGCTTGAACCGTGGGGGAACTATGCTCGGTTTTTAGTTTCATTTTTACACAAGCTAGAAACGACAAAACTAAAAAGCTAGAAAATACAAAACTAAAAATTGAAAATGGGAAAAAAGGTTTTCATGCCCCCAACATGATGAAAAGGAGAGTCTTCTATAACCATATGGAAACTACTGAGGTTAGGTAGGATGGTTTTGTCTAGAAGACAAAACACTTCCTTGGCTTCATCTGCAGAATAGACAAAGGTGAATGGTGTGTCAAACCAATCACCTAACCTACGGGGAGACTTATCTTTTCAACTAGGTTCGTAATAGAAAAGACAAAACTAAAAAACTAGCAACGACAATTGAAAAAGGATAGGTTTGCATGCCCCCAACATGATGAAAAGGAGAGTCTCTTGTAACCATATGGAAACTACTGAGGTTAGGTAGGATGGTTTCGTCCGCAGAATAGACAAAAGTGAATGGTGTGTTAGACCAATCACATAACCTACAAGGAAACTTATCTTTTCAACTGGGTTCATCTGCTGTATAGACAAGGGTGCATGCCTCCTAAGCTTCTTTACATTAACCAGACTACTCATGGCAATTAGGTGGATGGAATGAAGGTCGAAGAGATACCGTCGATGTAAAAGAACCATTTAGGGGTGAGGATTGACGTGACTATGCCTTCATGTGGGAAACACATCACTCGGAAGAGTGTTGAAACAATAGCCTCCATGTTATAAACATAGTCACGTCCAAGGAGTTGATTGTAATCTTACAGTCCTGGGACTACAATCACGTTTAGATGAATGGTTTTCCTTCCAAAAGTTATCAATAACTTAGGAAGGATCCCTAACATTCGATTGGTTCCTTTTTTAAAGCTTGACAAATTCTGTGTAACAGGCATAAGCGATGGCGAACCAAGCGCTTTCCAAGCAGTTGAGGAACTGATACTCACCGATGCCCCTTCATCTATGATAGTGCCAGACACGATCATTTTGTAAACTTGTATTATGATCCAGAAAGGCACGTAAGTGGGAAGGCGAGATCTTGCTAGTCGATTCCAATCAAAGGAAGTGACTAGACTACTTGGAGGGGGTACCGAATACAAGGGTGAATTAACCCCTTGAGTTACGAGAGCTAGGGGATTTTATTTCTGTTGTGAAGGAACGGGCGGATTGCCCCCAAGTTCATCAGATTATAATGTAACAAAAAGAATTTGAACGATATCTTTCTCACTCTCTTTGGGAAGGATACGATTTTCTGAAGTTAAAACTGGGTCAACTGTCACCTCGACCTGTTGACTTTGGTCGGGTATAGACTCATAAGATTCACTTTCAGAGAGAGTGGTTTCAACCGACAGTTGATTTAAGTCAGTCAGTTTTTCAACTAGTAAATGACTTGGGGAGAGTTTCTGGTAACCGGATGGAAGTCACTGCGGTGAAGCAAGACGGTTATCCAACACTCTTTTGGCTTCATCCAAAAAAGGAAAACGATGAAGGGAATGATTACCTTCACATAACCTACATGGAACTTTGACCTTTCCTTTCTGTCCATGAACTTCACTATTACTAGTTGATGGTGTGTTTTCAACATGATCACTAGAGGTTGATGACACCGGACGGTGTGAACGGGGAGATCATTCTCTCAAGATCTGAGGAAAGCAAGGACAGTCTCGATGAAAATGGTCTCCTTTAAAAATAATGCAAGGAAATTTGGGTTTAGGAGATTTAGTGTGCGGATTTTCACCAGATGATTCATGGTTGCCCCCTTGCTGAATTGGCTTCTTCTTCTTCTCCTTCCCTTTCTTCTTCTTCTCAGCCACCTGGTTACTAGTATCACTACTTTCACCAAGCGAAGAGGAAGAAGAGGAGGGAGAAACAAACGAAGAAGAAGGCAAAGGGTCAACTTCAGTATCAACTGGATGCTGATTCGATTGCAGAGGAATCACGGTAATTTGAACCACAGAGGTTGAGAATAGCCATACTGGAAGGCCAATGGTAATTCCCGGAAGGGACAATGTAGCCATATATGGAGCACCAATATTTCCCCAAGAAGAAAAAGGACTAGGATTCCCCTCAAAAGGGATTCCTTAATTGGTGGATCCCGGATTTGTCTCCATATATCTCAACCCAAGATCAACTTAGGAATAAGGATGTTATTCCGAATTCAATTAATTTTATTGACACTTTGACACAACTTTGCTTTTTCAGTTTTTAAGAGTCGAGAAAAAGCTAAAGATGACTCTAGTCTCCTTCGATTTTTAATGAGCTTGAAGTGACAAGTGCTCAGATGGACCTTTTCTTTTAAAGAGTCGAAAAGGAACAAAAGTGACTACTCTAGAAAATTTAGACAGAGGGATTACCAAACCAATCGCAAAACTGCAATATACACCTTGGTGATAAATTAAAGAGAAATTACCAAAGACTTATTTACCATAGTCAATCTTCCCGAATGCTGTGTTCAGTGCATTGCGATCAATAGGGTAGCAGACTCGGCTTTCTATGGATAAAGGATATAAGCCTATTGTGGTCTCCCAATATATACTCGATGGTACGTGGAGCACAAGTCCGTGCTAGCACTTTTCATATCAAGGAGGAGGAATCACCCAACCTTCGATGAAAACAATAGTTATTAGTTTTTATGACGTTGGAACACGTCTCTAGCCTAGACCTCTAGATGTGTTGTGTTAAGTTCCAAAGCATTATTAGGTTCATTGAAATTTATTTTAAAGTTCATCTTGTTTAAATTTTGCCTTTCAATGGTTCACCATGTGATGTTGATTTGAAATTCCTAAAATGCAATCTACAATGATAAACAATCGTTGTTTATTTTGAGCAATGAAAATCCTAGCTACTAGGGAAAGAAGATTACAATTCTTTCAAACAAAGAGCAGAGCGCACACACTAGTGCATTTTCCTAAATCATTTTTTCACACACAGACTAAATGCAAATGCAAATGCATGTATTTTTTTTCGTTCCCCTTAACGTGAAAAATGCCAAAAAGGAAAACTAAGTGTAGAAAAGATCTGAAATATTTTACTCAAAGCGACATTTTCGACAATTTATTTTTCAAAATAGAAAGGAAGACTAAATGACACTTTTCAATTTTGAATAAAAAATTCTTTTGACACTTCGAATATCAACAAGTCAAACCAAATACATGATGAAAATTTCAATCAAGTATTTAGGGAAGGAAGAATCAACGACACTTCTCTTTTTGACACAAAACGACAGTTACGACACTTTTTGTACCAAAGCGACATACTGATTTAAGCAAATTTTCGACAAAGGATTGTAAATGATGAACAAATACAAAAACATTCACTAATCCTAATCAATGGAGGCTCATCTATGTGATGCAAGGAGGTTTCAGTAATGAGGCACTGTTCATAAGCAGTAAAAACAACTAAACAAAACTGAAAACAAGGACAAAAAAAACCCAATTTCTAGAATGGAAATAGGTTCAGTCAGTCATCGCACCTGGGCTTCACAGAAACAGGGATGCATCGGACCTACTACACTCGGGAAGTAAGATGCATACTGGTTTACAGTGACAGATAGTGCGATGGGCCAGGGAGCACAACTGAAGTGGGTTTTAGCTCAGATTTGCAGTTGTTTTCAGTGAGTTAAGCTAAGTTATGATGGACAGTAAAGAGAAAAGTACAGAGGAATTTCTTGAGAGGTTACTAAGCTACCAAAAGGGCATCTAGATGCTTGTAAGTCAAATGTTTAATTCATAAACTAAACCAAAGATGGACTGAAGCAACATTCATCTACTATGTAATTACAGAGCAAGAGAAATTTGAAGGCTACCTAGCTAACTTCAGGCTCTATCTATAGTTTATAAAATAAACCATAACAAAAAACAAACATCTATTCGGTCCCCAGCGGAGTCGCCATTTTGTTTCTGGGAAAACTAGTGTCTTTTCGATCGACTAGCCCTCTAGGTTTGGCAGCTACCCTAGAAACAACAGTTTAAAGCAATTCACGATTTCTTCTATGTATAATAGATAAGAGAAAGACTATGGAACCAACTTGGAACTTCCGCTTAATCCCTTGCTTTATCTTTCTCCCCCTTGACAAAGATTGCAACTCCTCTCCGTACTTATCCCTCTTGGAGAGTACCTGTAGAAACACAATAACAAAGAACCGTCAAAGCATCTTGATCTATTATAACATAAGCATTACAGAATCAGATATATAATGAACATCAAATAACATTCACAAATGATAACATTCACAAGTGCGCAATTATATGGAAGAAAACTTGAAGAACTTTATTAAATAGAAGGGAGAATTACAACCCAGTTGTCTGATCCAGCATCATTCTCCCAGCATCAATCCCTCTTCACCTCATGAAATAGCAAGATCACACCAACAATACAATGCTCTTTCCTCAACTACAAACTATTAGCACTTCCTTGCAATTCACAATATTCCAACCTTTAGATCTCTTAGATGAAGGATCCATTTATAGATGTGTGCAAGGGTGTGAGTCATCTCTGGGGTTTTGATTAGTGTCATTCCACTTGTTGCATTTGGTTCCACTTGGAGATTTCTTGGATCTCTTACTTATCCCTGGAAAAATTCAGAGAGGCAAGTGTCATAGGGGAAGTTTCTAGAAGATCCCATGAGCATCCACTTAGCAAACAGTCTCAGACATTTGTCCATCCTCGCCCATCGCACCCTAGAGAAGGCCTAATCAGTATGCATCGCACTTGAGTAGTGTATCACTCAGTATGCATCACACCTAGCCAGTGTAGCAGTCAGTATGGTTCAGTTTAGGCCATTTCTGGATGGTTTTTCAGGTGGAACTTTTGGGGAATGATGTAATCAGATGACCATGTTCTTTTAGGGTATGAAACAACTATTTTAGGGGTTGAAAAGCCCTAGTTTATCGACATATGAGATTGGGGTTGAAGTGCCCAAATATGTCTATAACAATAGTTCCCTCGTGATTGCCATTCTATCAGCCTTTTTCATTAGATGAGCCTTGGTTGTTTTCATCCCATCGCCACTATCCCTTTGAATGATCATACACTTTCACTTGGTTGTTTTACCCTTTTTGAGGAACATATGCAATGAGTGGTCTTATTAGCCAGCCTCTTCACATAAATCAATATGTTTTGAGAAGTTACAACATCATCGGAACCAGTTGCTATCCTAGACATCACTCGTTCCTCAAACCGGAGTCCTCTTTAAGCTCTTTTCAGACTCTCTAAATATGAAAAGATTGTCAAGCGCTTGTCATCTCCAGCTCGTTAACAGATTGGAAATGATATCTCTCTTGTATTATTTTACGCTTTTGCGGACTTGAAAGATTAACTTATGAAAAAGAACTTGTGAAGTTTTCTTTTTGTCCCTTTTCAAACTCTCTAAACATGAAAAGTACCAAGTTATCTTTGTCGTTAAACTCGTTAAAAACATCAAATAGCGACAAACTTGTCCATCTAGACAAGACTGAGTTTCACCTTCGCTAGACTCATTAAAACATCAAATAGCGATGGATTTGCCCGAAGGGTGAAATTATACAACAAGCATATGTTATCCTCCCCAAGCTTGATAAAAATAAAGAGGTACTGCTCAGCAATGATAGGGGAAAATGGAAAAAGGGGAAAACCACTTTATGGTACCAGGTTGCTCTTGAACATGACACTTTCACTCCATCACCATGACTATCTGGGTTGGGTTATTAGCCTGATGGTTATCACACCGTTGTTCTATCATACCATCCATCACTTTGTTTTGGGTCAATGCTACCAATTCACTTTAGTGTTGCCGACATGTTCAAGAGAAGTCATCTAGTCAAAATCCATCTTTTGCAATACAATAAACCTTCGTTTTCATGACTATCATTCCTGAACTTTGTGTCGTCAGTCAAATTCCATCTCTAAAATCACTACACTCATTCCGTGTCATTGATGTGGGATACATCAAGGCCCTCCTATGACGAGTCGCTTCTTGTCAACATCAACTCATTATCCAAGAAGTTGACTTAGAAACACCCATTCAATACCTTTAGGCTTGCATACATCAATGGCAGGTTTCTTGCTTTCGATGATAGGCATACATCAATGGCCTTCAACCAAAATACTTTGTATGGTGTTCGACATCAAATCATCCATTCACACCATGCAGAATGTGCTGTTGTACCTTGAGGATCATTATCATTATCGGTGATTTCTCTCGCATCTATTAATAGCTTACATCATCAGCTGGTAATCAGATGGTGTCTTCCCATGTTCAACTTCAGATCACATATTCACATGGTTAGACTCGTACTTGAGCAAAAAGTTGAATGAGATTGAAAACCCCGGATCTAGTTTCATCCATCCGGGCTGTGATATCAGGAGTACTAAATCATATGTACAATGGCTTTAGATTGATAGTCATTCTAATCATGGGTCTATAATCTGTAGACTTATGTACATGTAATGAAAGTTTATAAGCTGAGCATGGGTATGCCTTCCCTCGGCGATTCATGTAAAATCAAATATCATGATATATGTATTGTAATTGATGCAGGTCACCTTCCACTTCGATACCTCCTCATCACATCATAAAGTGTTTCATTCGACATTGGCATTTTTCTGACTTCATGCTTTAGGGGGAAACTGTTATAGATCCATTTGGGCACATCAAATCCCAACATTCAAATCAGTGATTTAGGACTCATCAAACCCTAAAATCAGTTATCTCATGCCCTAAACAAGTCAACCCTTTGAATGCCTCCTTCCCAGACAGTTTCATGACTTGAAGACATCCAGAAATTGCCTCTAGAGGGACCAGCGTAGGTAAGTCCTTATGATGGTGCACTGCAAAGCAGCTAAGTCCACTGCCAGGGTGCTCTACAGAGCACTTAGGCTTCCTTTCCCCTGCGCTAGGCGAGAATGAGCAAAATCCACATAGGGTTTGGGAATATTCTTATCTTGTGGAGTCATCTAGAAGTTTCCCTATCTTATCAACTCCTATGAGCTTGAAAATGGATGAGGAATGAGTTAAAGATCATCCTATCCTCTCATCCCTTCCTCGGAAATAATTTTTAGTATGGAAGGCCATTCAATGTCACCATTAATGACAAAACCTCCTTCATCATCCTATAAATTGACCACTCATCTAAGTGATCAAGGGCTGGCTGGATTATGTTGAATTGTAAGGAGATAATGCTGCTATGAGATTTGGCTTTGAAGCAAGTATTGTAATGCTACAAGTTT
>APFE031348415.1:20400-42518 GCA_000404065.3 Pinus taeda
AAGTATTGTAATGCTACAAGTTTTTCATGCTTTTGATGTGATGTGGATGGGATCCAAGCTAGAGGAATGACTTTGAATTAGACACTGATGGTTGTAATTCCTTCTTCTATCTAATAAAGTGTTTGAACCTTTTTGCATATTTGTGTTCTTTCATAATTCTTATATGTTTGAATTGCTTCTGATTCCTTTCATTTATATTCAATGGATCGTATGCTTTGATCGGTTTTCATCTTCTGTTGTGTTGACAGTGTACTTTTCAAGTGGATTAAGTATGGGAAGGAGCGACGGAATCAATAAAAGGGAGACGAGAGGAAAACGGATGTACAAGTAGGCCTTCTATCCTCTCTTCTTATCTATTTCTTATAGGGAAAGTCTAAAACACTTTAAACTATTGTTCTAGGCACAACTACTTGTCTAGTGAATTAGTATTTATCCGTAGATGCTAAATTCTCCAAAACAGTAGGGTATGCTAAGTCTATGTTGAGTAGGTGTGTCTGCTCCAAACCTCAATTCTTCAAGAAGCCTAAAGTGTTATCCATATATCACATTGTAGCTACCTTCACATGAGGTATACTTTATAAGGTGGTAGCTAATTTCATTCCAGGGATAGGGTAGGCTTGCTCTCCTCACTCCATTTTTGTCTTCCATGGCCTCCTCCCCTTCTAAAAAGAACTTCTTCTTTGCAGTTTGACTATTCCCCTTATCCTCCTTTATCCAAGGCACTCCTAAGGGAAGTGTGGTAATTCAGCCTATGAGTTCAGGGGTGAGATCTATGGAGAGGCCTCTCACCACAATAGTGGCATGGGTCCTAGTCAGTGGAATGAGGGAGAGAGCAAAATCTTTGGCTACTTCATCATCATACCCCCTAAATTTCTCAAAGAAACCCATCCAATTATGCCTTATGAATATCTCTAACACAGGAGGGTGTTGATGAATCCTCACTATGTTGATGGGCTCCCTTCTATTAAACCCCGTTGTCATTTTCTCTTGTGGATGGAGGAGTGTATATGTCTGATACAAATTTTAATGGAGGAAATCTAACTGAAAATTATGTGTATACAATTCCCTTATACTGCAATCACTTTCAACAAACTAGAAAAAAAATTATGTTCCTTTCACTTGGAAAATTGTGGGGAAATGTAGAGCCTACCTCCTTAACATTGCTTGATGAAACCACCCTCTATTTTCCCCTTCTAAAGTTGCTCACTGCCAATCTTGTAGACTGTTTGACTGTATCCTGTAGGATCTTGTAGGATTTCCTATGGGATCCTGTAGGTGGTCCTGCACAGGAAAAAAAACAAAGTTTGTCTTTCCTTACACTGCTTGAGGGCCGAGAGAAATTTTTGTACTGTGAGCCTCGAGAATATGAATGCTTTTATGCATGGCGATCAATGTTTATTTCCTCATATGGGTGATTTGAGTGAGGTGGTGTGCTGACAGCCAAGTTACGAATATCTATTTTTGGATCGTTAGTCCCACTACCACATCATCATTCTCCTCACCTTGTAATGAACTCCCACTTTGCGCATCCGTACCTTAACTACTTTCGACCTCATCCTTCTTTTCCTTGACTTGACTTATGCCACGTGTGGAAGGACTAACTGTTTTGTCCTCATTGGCTGAACGAAGGTGGCCAAGTTAACTGGCCACCTTTCTCTTATAAACCA
This sequence comes from Pinus taeda, assembly GCA_000404065.3. NCBI lineage: Eukaryota > Viridiplantae > Streptophyta > Pinopsida > Pinales > Pinaceae > Pinus > Pinus taeda. Next base: position 22,068 of record APFE031348415.1, read on the forward strand.
ACTCTTTCACAACTTTTACATCTTTTGATCACATTATGTGAATGAGAGAGTGGAATTGAGATACTTACTTGTGGTAATGATACCTCGATGCATTTTGTTGAAGAAATGAAGTCTTTGCTCTGTGTTGGTTGCATGTGCTTTTCTCCCTTTTTTTATTTTCCTTTGATGATTTTCTTTGATGTGTAGGTACCTGGTGTTGATGATGATGATGATGATGTTGCTTCTAGGCTCTGGGGGAGGTTCTTCTACCTTTGGATATCCATGCTTGAAACTTACTACAACCTGTGATTTTTGTTTTGTGGGATAGGCTGCTACAAGCTTTCCTACAGGATGTCCTATAGTTGTTTCTCCCTCAAAAATTTTAATCATTTTCTACTGTTGGAACCTGAGGATGATTGGAATGGGAAGAGAATGGGTCTAGGGATTTGAGCATGAGGAAAAATAGCCTTCAGGTGTTGTCCCCTTGCTCTCTGTCTTCATCCTATTCTCTCTGTGTTTTTTTCTTTGAAAACTGTAATTTTTTTAAACTGGTTTTTTTTATGAATGCAGGGGTGATCATGGTGGAGAGAGTTATGGTGAAGTAGGAATTTATTTCTTTGGCTAGGGAAATTCATCCCCTTGCTCTAGGGTTACTTATTTTAGGATTCTGAAGGAACTGTAATTCCTACAGGGTCATCTTGTAGGTTTTCACGAAATCCTGTAGAAAACACAAAACCCTTGTAAACTGAGGCAAATGAGTGGAAAAATGGAAGGAATGATGGAATGATGAAGGATAATGAATGGAGAAATAAAATATGATCTAAATAGGTCGCTTTTGAATCTATTTTGTTGCTTAGATTGTCCTCCTGCTGACCTGCAAAAAATATTTTCATAATTTTTCTTTTCTCTTTTTTATATTTTTATATTTTTATTTTTATTGAAAGCGACTAGTCTTCCTCCAAGAGGTTTTCATCCTAGCTGCTTTCCTTAGGTGCCTCAAAAGAGGTTTTCACCCAAATATCTTCTTATTTCACTTTTTTATTTGGCACCATTGGGCTGCCTCAAGAGGTTTTCAACCCAACAGTGGGACTCAAACGCCTCATGGAGGTTTTCACATGAGTCTCCTTATTTTTCTCTTTTCTCTTTTTTCTCTTTTTCCTTTTTCTTTTTTTTTAGTGACTTGATGAGGTAGGAGCAGATACTTGATCCACCACCATCATTGTTTTGTTGATACCATCAATGAAATCTCACTTTGACAATGCTCTCTTGTAAAACTTCAATCTATACCCATTAACAAGTAAAGGAATGGTCTTTGCATCTATGGTTCTAATCTGCACTGAACCATTATCATGACATTTATCTATGACATAAGGCCCTAACCATCTAGTCCTTAACTTTCCTTTAAATTCTTTATATCTGGAATCATATAAAAAATCCCAATCACCTTCTTAAAATTTCTTGTCCTTGATGTTCTTGTCATGCCAGATCTTCCTCTGAATTTGAGTCACCTCTGTGTGTAGGAGGGCCTGCATTCTAAACTCATATAACCCATTCAACTAGAGCAATCTCTCTTTTTGTGCACTCCTGAGATCTAGATCTAGTTGGGTTTCCATCCTCAATGTATTGTACTCAAATTCAATGGACAACAGGCCCTTCTTCCCATAGACCAACTCATAGGGTGTGAATCTAGTGGTGGTCTTCCAGGTGGTATTGTAGGCCCATGTGGCCTCAACTAATCTATTTGCCCAATCTTTTCTGCTGCTGCTAACCACTTTGGTTAGAATACCCTCCAGCGCTATGTTTGTCACCTCCACTTTCCCATTAGCTTGTGGGTGATAGGGAGTGGAGGTTCTATGGTTGATCTTGTGCTAACTTAACAAGTCTTCAATCATGTTGGATGAAAACTGGCTGCCCTGATTAGTGACTAGTTCCCTAGGGTACCTAAACTTGTAAAATACACTCTCCCTTAAGAACTCAGCCACCTTCTCCTCTGTTGCTGCCTTGATTTCCTTGGTTGCAGCCCACTTGGTCAAATAGTCAGTGCACACAATTATGTACTACTTTTTCTTGGAAGGAGGGTCAATAGGCCCAATGAAATCCATGCCCCACTTGTCAAATGGCTCAAAATTCACTTGAGGTTACAGAGGCATTTCATCCCTTGGAGTAGGCTTTCCCATACTTTGGCACCGATCACACTGACTGGTATATCTTCTCACATCCTAATGAAGAGTGGGCCAATAATAACCAGCTTGTAACACCTTGAATGTTGTCCTCTTTGCTGCAAAGTGACCTCCACAAGGCCCATCATGACAGGTCAGAAGGATGTCAAAGACTTCCTCCTACCTAACACATCTTCTCAAAATTTGATCCAGAACTAGTTTGAAGAGGTTGCCTCCAATCCAAGTGAATGGGGCGCTATTCCTCAAAATCTTGTTTTTCTCTTTGGAGGACAAATTCGGTGGGAACTGTGTAGATACCAAATAGTTTGCTATGTCATCAAACCATGGAGAGAGAACTAAAATGGTGAACAAGTGTTCATTTGGTAACTGATCATCAACCATTCCTTCCTCACCTGCAGGCAAAGTTAATTTGGACAAAAAATCTGCAACAACATTTTCCTTTCCAGACTTATCAACACTAGTTAGATCGAACTGCTATAATAAAAGTAACCATCTAATAATCTGGGCATTCACATCAGGTTTATTCATTAAATATTTAATTGCAACATCGTCGGTATGTACAAATGTTTGATAATCTGTAATGTAATGCCTAAATTTGTTCAATGAATGCATAACAGCTAGGAGCTCCTTTTCGGTCACTGTGTAGTTCAGTTTGTCCTTTGACAGATTCTTACTAATAAAGTAAATGGCATAAGGCAAGTTTTCATCTATCTGGCCTAGAGCTGCTCCTATGGATTTGTGTGAGGCATCAACATGTATATGAAAAGGAAGGGCCCAATTTGGGCCTCGGAGAATCGATGCAATGGTCAACTTGTCCTTTAGGTGTCTAGGGCCTCTTGACAGCTTTTTGACCATACAAACTCAGAATCTTTGGCCAACAACCCAAATAAAGGAGAAGCCAACTTGATGAATTCTTTTATAAACCTCCTATAGTATCCAGCTAAACCAAGAAAAATTCTGAGATCTTTCTACTTTTGCAGAGGTGGGACGCTTTGGATGATAGTTATTTTGTTTGGGTCCACCTACAGTCCCTGTTGGGATATTGAATGACTTAGCACAGTCCTTGTAGTCATCAAGAACTCACATTTTTTGGGACTAAGAGATAGGTTCATTTCAATGCATTTGTTCAGCACTTTACCTAAGTTGGACAAAACCTCCTAGAAATCACACCCATAAGGTGTAAAATCATCCATATAAATCTCTACTGCATCATGGACTAGCTCGACAAAGATACTCAGGACTGCTCTCTAGAAAGTGGCAGGAGCATTGCATATGCCAAAAGGAAGGACCCTATACGCGAAAGTACCCCAATGAAAAGTGAAATTGGTTTTATCCTGGTCTTTCGAGCTGATCTGGATTTGATTGTACCTGTTGAATCCATCTAGGAAAAAGAAAAATTGCTAGACCATCTAGCACTTGGTCGATGAAAGGTAGAGGGAAATGGTCCTTCTTTGTGGCTTTGTTTAACTCTCTGTAATCGACACAAATCCTCCACTTAGCATTTTTCTTTGGAACCAACACCAAAGGGTACCCACTAACTGTCTGAGATAGGATAAATGAATCTTGCATCTAGCAGCTTTTGCAGTTCTTCTTTGACTATATCCTTGAAATTTGGATTCATCCTCCTTTGGGGTTATCGGACTAGTTTGCAACCTTATTTGATATAAATGTGGTGAGTACACACCAAGGGGTGCACTCCCTTCATTTCTTTGTAACTCCAAGAAAAGGCATCCAGATGTTCCTATAGCATGTTGCACAACTTTTCTTCTTGGTGAACAGAAAGAGATGGGTTGATTTTCAAAGTTCTCTCAGGGCTGAATTCTATGGTTTTGACACAGGTAGGGTTGGAATCAGCTAAGCATAGATCAATTTGATGGTTGTTCTGGGTTTCCTTTACTATTTCTTCTAAGGACAATGTACTGGGAGTTGGACTTTGGAGTATGTGTTCAATCAAATCATCTTCATCCGGTTGTCCCCCTCCCATCCATTTGTCCCCCTCCCATGGTTGTTTCTAAGGTATAGAGTTGGGTTGAATAAACTTCATCTTCTTCCTCCTCTTCTAGCCATAAAGGTAAGTCATGTTCTAGAGATGGCTGAGCAGGAGGGTATAAGACTAACTACTTGTACATATGCCCATTTTTTATAGTCATATTTCCAACCCTGTAGTTAATGTAGGCATCGGCAATGGCTAACCAGGGCCTCCCAAGGATGAGAGGGTAACCAATAAGCTTGGCCTTAGGTTGGAGAACTAGGAAATTTGCAGGGTACTCCCAAGAGTCAATGGAGACCATCACATCCTCCACAATCCCTTCAGGGGTCACTATGGAGTGGTCTGTAAGTTGCAAGATTGTTGTGGTCTTTCTCAATGAACCCTGGAGGTTGAGCTTGAGCATGGTGTCCTTGGTTATCACATTAATGGTAGCCCCAAGGTCAATCAAAGTGTGTGGGATAATGGTGCCATTGATGTGCACATCTACTACAGGGCTTCCAAGGTCCAAATACTTTGGACAGATTACTTGCCCCAGCATTAAGTCAGATAGTTGTCCAATAGCATTAATGGTAGGGGCATCTCTTTTTCGCCTCCCTGGATGCTTGAAGAACTTCTCCTTAATCAACTTGTTGTAAATAGGTATATCTTTTATAGCTTGGAGAAGTGGAATTTTGACACATATATTTTTTAATTCTCCCAGAAGTTTAGTCTCTTCTAGGGTAGGCTGGAGTGGTTGGGTTAATCTCTCAGGAAAGGGTGGTGGATGTACTTTAGGCATTTTTTCCTCTCTTTATTCCTCAACCTCCCTAGGTGGAGGTAGAGGTTGGTTGTCCAGGAGTACTCTCCCAATTCTCAGGTTGATTTCCATTGTATATTTGTTGTGCCTGTCTATTATTCAGATTCAGATTTGGTTGGGCAGGCATCTAGGGTTCTTTAGGTGGAGAAAGGTGTAAAATCTATGATGGAGCAGGTGGTGAAGGCAATAAAGATGGAGCATTGTTGTATGGAGGCCTCCACCCCTAGGGCGGTGCATTCCACTAAGGTTGTGGCAAAGCATATGGTTGAAATTACTGGCTGGTCGGTTGGGAATGATACTGAGGTGCAAAGGACCAAGAAGGAGGTGTAGACTAGGAAGGATGAGCAGGGGGTGACCCCAAGAGGGAATGGATGTGGTTTGGTTGGGGTTGTAATATGCATGGGATGACCCTTGCATGCCTTGTTGGTACGACTGAGGCCCATTAGGTATCCTTTGATTTATGTAACAAAATTGTTCAGTCACCCCTTCCTCTCTTTGATATATAGTTTTTAGTCCAGGTAGAGAAGGGCACTTATCTGTGGAGTGGTTTTCTTCACAAAATGAGCATATTTCAATCGAATTCAATGAAAATTCATTCCTAGGGTATCTTCTTGTGTATCTAGGGCAGAAAATGGCTAAGTATCTCTCTACTTCCTCCTATTTTCTCTTAATGTGCATAGTGTCCATCTATATGGAAAGGGTTTGCAGCATCTCACTCTTGAAATCTTCCAGCATGTTTCCAATCTCACCCTTGATGGATGTATTGCAAGAGCATGGACTGACCATAGGTTGACTACCCCTACACTTTTTCCTAACTGCCCTAGAATGGTTTTTAAAGACAGTCTTGATATCCTCATAGGGCAACTGCTAGATGTCCCCTCCTGCTAACAAGTTTAGGGTATCCATAAGATCTTCCCTTACCCCTTTAAGTAGAACTAGCTTCAATGACTCAGGGTCAAGTGTGTACCTAACCCTTTTGTAGCTAAGCTAGAATCTTTCTTCATAATCCTCTAGGGATTCATTATGCCCTAAGGTCATCCAAAAAATTTCCTCTTTAGTGTCTTCAGACCTACAGTAGTCTCGATACTTGTTGTTGAAGGCTTGCTACATCTGAGCCCAAGTTGTGATGCTATCCCCAAGTAAACCCATGAACCAGCGCAAAGCTGCATCCTTGAGAGTGGATGGGAATAGTTTCAACTTTTTCTCATTATTGGTGTAGTCACAGATTCTGCATGTGACATCAAACTCAAACAAGAAAGTGTCTGGGTATTCTGAGGTCAGGCCATGGAAATGAGGAAGGAAATAGGGGCTTATATTCTTCATCTTTGTATCCCCATTGGTTTCCCTGAGGGGAAGGCACCCTCAACTCTTTCTCTATTTCCTCTATCATTTCTATTTTCAGTCATTGGGTCAGTAGGAATGGGTTATTCTTCTTCTTCTCCCCATGTAGGCTCTTCAAATATCTCTAGTTTCTCACCTAAGGGTTCCTCCAATTCAAAACCACCGAAGAAGAGGGAAGGTTGGTTGTTTCAAGCAGTGGGGGTATTTGGAAAAAAATTCCCTAAGTTATCCCTATTCCTACGAGGCATGGAAGAAGTGTTTTTGGTTCTTTTTGTGTTTTTTCAAGCTTTGAAAATAATTGCAGAATTGAAATTGCAGACTAAATGAAAACTAACTGACTAAATGAAAAATAATACCTTTAATGAAATCTTACTTGCAGAATGGAAAAGAAAGAAAACTAAATCACTTTTGCAGAAATGAAACTAAGAGCAGAATATCAGAAACAAGAAATGGAAGAAAGAAAGAAGTAATCACATATTACTCAGACACCTTCCCAGCAACGACACCAAAAAGTGATGAGCACCAGTATTGCAGAAAGAATGTTGCAACTCCAAGGGCTACCAACTTTACTTTATCAACCCGGGGTTCATACAAACTTGGAGGTGACAATGTTGTATACAAAAGTAAAAGTGATGGGTCTTCTTATTATCACTATTGAGCTATCGATAGGCCACTAGGGTTTTTCAAGCCAGACTTCTATGGATTCATAATAAGCTTGATTACTAATGAGGGAAAGAGAAATCTACCCTAAGAGAAAGCTTGTCTACTGTAGTAAGGGAAAAGTCTGAAATCAAATGCTAGAAACACACCATTTTCTAACTACCTGCTAAGAGGCTATGCTTCAAAAGAATGCTAAGTTAACATGTATGCAATCCTACTGTCCTAAGCATGTAAATTCAAAACATCAAACATTCTACTACTATGTATGTAAATGAATAAAATAAATATGTTTTTCTTTTTGTCTTTTTTATGTGAAAGTGTGAAAGCTAATCTCTTTTAGTGATGTGGCAGGTGGCTTAGGGATGATGGTGAATGGTTAGAAGGTTGGGAAGACTAGTAGGTGACCTTTTCTAGCTTCCTAGAGGCTTTTCTCTAAATTTGGCCTCAAAATAGGCCACTACAGGAAAACCTACAGGATGTCCTAATGCGTTCTACAAGATGTCCTGAAAACCTACAGGATCCCCCGTATTTCTACAGGATACAGCCAAGAGCAAAAAGATGGGTGTTGAAGGTGATGGAAGGATTAGGGAAGGTGGTTGGTGGATGGAATGAGCCAAGGAAATGCCTAGGATCACTCCAAAATGAAAAACCAAAGTTCGAAGATGAATGGATCTGCTCAACAAGTTTGGGGAAGTTTCCTTGTGAAATGATGAAATTGGTGAGGGTTTTAGTGAAGCAAGGAATGATCATGGATGGATGAAGTTGCAAGGAGATTTCTAACTATGAGATCTCTATGTACTTCTGAAACACCTGCATTGCATCAAACATTGACATTTACCCAAAAATCATGTAAACAAGGAGAATTTCAATGTTCTAGGAAAACAAAATTTCATGAGCTAGTTGTCTACTTCATGCATGAGGAAAACTTGCAGAATAAGGTGTAATCATTGATGAGATATAATTTAAGACTAAAGGTGGAGGAAATTATGACTAAATTCTACTCATGCAAACTGATCAAATGCTGGCCTAAATACAGGAAATCCTAAATTCCATGAGAAACTAGAATTATGTCATTTTGGAGCTGCAAAGGAGTCATTTCCTCAAACCATGGTCCCTGGAGGAAGGGGTGAGGCAAAAACCGCCTATTGACAGCTTTTTGATTTTCTTTTATCCCTTCTAACTACTACTAAATTAAAGCACAAATGGAAGAAAACTAATCAAATCTACACTACTTGTAATGAAATAATTCTAAAGACAATTCAACCATTAATATATGAAATCAACCTAAGCATACAGATACAAGAAGAGGATCCTTTTCTGCTAGGGTTGGGCCCTAACCCAAGAGCTTCACCCTATGATTTAACTCAGTGCTAGATAAAGGAAATGCCCATTCTCATTATCAAAATAGAAAATTACATAGTGATGTTTTCCACAAGTCTTGAACTCGAAAATGACTAGTGTTTTTTACAGCAAAAATTCGAATCCTAATGAGGCTCTAGGCCTCTTTATTTATACAACTGAATTCTCCAACAACTTCCTAAATTTATGGAGGCTTAGCTCCCAAATTTGAGATAAACTAACTCTTTAAATCTCACTTGCTCCAATGCCTTTTGATCTTCATGACTTGGTTGTTTGTACTCCGAGCTAGTGCGATTGATGGAGGAATATTCGAATGAGGGAGGAGTAAAGGAGGAGGATTTACCTCCTACAATCTCTCTTCCTTGTCTCATTCGAGTTTCAGCCCTTAATTAGCCAAAATTCCCTGATTTTCTCTCACAAACCTACATTTAATGCACATTAGTCCACTAGGCATAATATCTCACTTTGACTTATCTCATTAAACAAAATATAACCAAAATATGTAATAAATTGTGAGAAGAGTTGATTTGACTAAGCTAGGAGGTGGATTAAGGTCCATATAGTTACCCAATGATGAGGCCCATCAGTACCTTGAAGGATGTCCTCTTGGTTGTAAAGTGACCTCCACAAGGCCCATCATGATAGGCCAGAAGGATGTGAAGACTTCCTCCTCCCTGACACAGCTCCTCAAAAATTGATCTGGGCCTAGCTTGAAGAGATTTCCCCCAATCCAAGTGAATGGGGCGCTCTTTCTTATAATTCTTCTTTTTTCCTTGGAGGACAGATTTTGAGGGAACTATGCAGCTGCTAGGTAGTTGGCTATGTCAGTATACCATGGAGAGAGAACTAAAATAAAAAATAAATGCTCATTTGGCAGCTTATTATCAACCATTCCTTCCTCACCTGCAAACAAAGCAAGTAACAATGTAAACTTTGAAATGGGAACCGATATTGTTACCCATTTTGTAGAGATAGCAAAAAAGTGACCCGATTTTGAAAAGGGGTGACGCAAAACACACATGTTTTTTTAGAGCATAGTTTTTGGCACTATAAAAAATTTTTATGTACATTGCGTTTTAGAATGGTAGTGATTTTGATGTTGATTTTAAAAAGTGGTAATTCTACACGAGGCCCTTTTTTTAAAAGGCTTTTTTTTTTTACTTTTAATTTTCTAATGTATGAAATGTCAATAATTATTTTGTAAATTTAATAATTTTTTAAGAGGTCTTCTTCTTCATATTTTCTTGTTTTATTTAAATTTTTTTTTGTAGTGAGGTTTTTATGTTTTGCATATTTAAAGAAGAAGGTCGATATTTTGAATTTTCGATATTCTACATATTTATACATCGTTAATTAATTTTTCAATCCACATGAAATAATTATCTAAAAAACAATATTTTTTAACAATTGACATAAAAATAACCATTTTTAACGTAAATATAACTAACTACACGTTTTGATAATTTTTTGCTAGAAATGACATGTCAAAATCACAATTTTTATAGGAAATTTTTAACTAAAAAATGGTTAAATAATAGTTTTTTTATGAATTTCATGTCAAAAAAAAAATAATAATCACTTCTTTTTTTTCAAAAAATAATGATTAACTTAAAATTTAATGCGAAAATCACATAATACAAATATTGAACGCATAACAACCTTAATCGAGTGTATATTCTTCTCATAAAATGTCAAAGTCGAAACATTACAAGTATAACTAATTAATAGTTACAAAAAATGAGCTTGATTTCCAAGCATAGCTTAAATTTAATCAACAATGTCATATAATTAAAACTCTTTGTCCTCTAGTGTTTCATCATTGTCTTTTTCCACAATATTTTCAGCTTCATTTTGCTCATTTTCCTCTTCTAATGGATCTTTGATGTCTGTGAATCTCCCAATGTATGCCTTTCTAATCATTCTGTGTAATAGTGGTTGGGGTTCCTTTGCCTTTTTTGCCACACGTGATTCACTAAAGTCCCCTTTCTTCAACCCAATTTCTTGCATTGCATCTGGAAGAAATTGAAGAGCATTAATTCTTTGCTGAATGAAATTGCACTGTATTGGATCTTTTTCAATTGCAATGCAATTTCTTCTTTTTTGAAGGCAACATGCTAGTGTTGTACCTAATTATCAAGCACAAAAGAAATAATGAAGTAAATTAGTATAATGACATATTAATTAAGAAATAACATATTGAAATTCAATTCCAAATAATAAAACTTACCTGAGCCAGAAAATAAATCCAAAACCCAATCTCCTTCATTTGAGCATATGTCTATAAGATAGTTAATCAATAACTGTGGTTTTTGATAAATGTTAACTATCTTTCCTTTTGCTTCTTTGTCTTCATATGTTAGTTTTATCACAACAACATCATAAGTCAGTGTTTGGCTATGACTATTTCCATCTACCCAATTAAAAATCATAGACATATCGCTATCTTCTTTTGCCCGACTATCAATATGGATGAACTCACAATCATTTATAAATAGTTGATCTTCATGGTTAAGAAGATTTGACTTTTGCCTGTAACATGAAATAGTAAAAGCTCAATTAACTTGTACATAAAAAAAAAATTCAACATTTATCAAATATACATTTTAAACGTCTTACCATGTAAACTGCATCCTTGAATTTGTTTTCCCATTGAAGCTTGACAATAACATTGCCAATTGTGTGTCTGAATGAAATGTCACAAATCTCCATAATGGTGATGACGTGACTTCTAGAAATCCCGCAACCACTTTACTAAGAGATTGATAAGTATAAGGGTCACTATCATAGTCAATGTTTACAATATTGAAACCATGGGGAATATCTGCAATAACTAGGGCATAATCCCTTTTAGGTATGAATTTAGCAATGTCTTCACAGTCGTCTTGTATTACTTGATATTAATAGTGTCTAGCCCATTCCAAATGAAATGAGTAAGAGTTGGATCAAGTTCAACATTCTTAATGTGTTGCTTCTTCAGTCTTTCGATCTTTATTTTTCCAATAAAGGTTCTGAAACTATCTGGTGCTCCATTATCATCCTTCTTCATCTTTTATAAAATAAACAAATATATGTGTAAGTTATAAATTAAAAATAGTACACAGATAAATAAAAAGGAATGTATAAATCAACATACCTTTTTAAATGCAAGATAAAAAACTTTTAATGTTGATGTAGAACTTGAATCTGGATAGTTGCATACAACATCATCCCAACTATCTTCATTCAACAAATTAACCATTTGTTCTTGAATTTTCATGTAAACTTTGTGATTGCATAGATAAAGTAAAAAAAAGTTAATATAAGGATATGTATAACAAATACTACCAAGAACAATATGTTGTTTTTTTTTTTTTTGGAAAATTCGGTTGCTATTATAAATCTAAAAAAAGGAGGGACACTGAGCTCCTGAAATACATGCTGAGGTGCCAAGAAGAGCTAGGGAAGAAGGAGTTACAGCTTAAACAAAATTCTTGCTTAATCTTGCCTTTTGGGATTCTAAAAACCAAAGACCAAAGGTAAATCCTAACAAACTACAGTAATAAATAACAACATTTACAAAGCATCAGTCTATATTACTGTGGCTGATGTGTCGAGCTATGGACTCTTCAAGTTTGTCGTCGGCGCCGACTTACTTCAAGCTTGACAAACTTGTTGGAGCTCTATTTTTCTTTTCTGTAGTTCCTTTTCTGTGTTTCCTTTCTGTTGTTCCTTTTCTGTTGTTCCGTTGTTCCTACTGTTCCTTTTTTGTTGTATTTTCTGTTGTTCCTTTTCTATTGTTCTGTTTTTTTTGCTTTAAAAAGCGGAGGCGTATATAAATAGAGAGGGGAGAACAGAGGCCTTCATTTCTCAAGAAAAGCAGAGAAATAAGAACAGGCAAGGAAGGAACTGCGAAGGGAGGAGTATGCGATGGGGGAAAAATAGGGGCAGTCACTGAAAAAGAGCGTTGTGAAACAACAGCGATCCGAAATGATCGAAAGAGCCGCGGAACAAGCGAAGATGGGAAGGGAGGCTTGGGGGTAAAGAGAATGCATCCTGGTATAAGTAGCAAGCAAACACAGAGGCGTGAAGGATAGGATCATGAGGTGAGTGCTGAGGTGGTCACGGATTCTGCACAGGCAACATAGATTCAAAAAATCTGAGGAGACTGTAGGGAGAAAAGGGAGGATTTCTAGCAGCGTGGAGCAAATAGCCTCGGGATTGTTTTTTATTTGGTCAGGGTACGCCCTGAGCAAGATGTGAGTCTTTAGATATGAAAAGTTTTTACAAGTCATGGGAATCATGGAAGAAATTGGAATTGTTCCTCATTGTTACAGAGGATATTTCCTTTTGGTCTTATACAAGCTTGGCTCCGCTTCCCGATTGATGGTCCGAAGGATATGGTAAAATTGGAAATCATGAGTTTGATTGATCATGACTTGGCATCTGCTAATGGTTTGTTGTAAGAAGATGTTGGAGGATTTTCGTTTGCTACTCATTAAACTGATAATGATAGCAAATCGCCAAAGATCATAGCTTTCTTGATTTCATGAATTTGTAGTTGAAGAACTCCTTGATAGAGCGCCAGAGCCTCTGCTCTATTGTTTGAAAGGATCCCTAATCCCCACTCAAAGGTGACTAAGGGCTCACCATTGGGTTTGTAGATAACTCCCCCTACTCCCGCTGCTCCTGGATTTGATTTGGAGGCACCGTCAAAGAACAAGGAGTGGGTGTTGCTAGTGCGGAGCCACTTGTTGAAGTCATCCTGCTTTAATCGGATTTTCCAGTTGTGACTGTGATTGCTGTTGAAGTTGCTGTAGATTTTGGTTGCTGGTAGGATACTGATTATCTATCAGACTCCTTATGAAATATTTTTCTTCAACCCAAATACTTGTCATGTCCATTTTTTTTGTGCTCTTAGAAGCGATGGTTTCTGTCGCAAGGCTTTTAGCCTTGCTGCAAAGATGCTTGATTGTGGTCTCTTTATCTTTAAAGATATTGTTGTTCCTAGCAATCCAAATCCTCCATAAGAGGGCAAATGGGAGGGCATCCCACACTCTCTTGGCAATGTTGTTTTTCATGGATTCCCAGGGGTAGTTTTTTTTCTAGTTGTTAAGGACTTCCCCAATGGATTGCCGAGAGTTCCAGGTAAAGGGAACGATTGGGGTAATACTATTCCAACAAGAAAAAGCAAAAGGACATGAAATGAAGAGGTGCTGGATGGACTCCTCTGCTTCTTGGCAGTTACGGCATCTGGAGGGTCCAGCAATGCCTTTTTTTTAAGATTTTCTGCAGTGAGAGTTTTTTCTTTTAAGAGGGTCCACATAAAAAATTTCACCTTAGGGATGGCTTTTGACTTCCACACTATTTTCCAATGTGTCCATGTTGGTGTCAGGTAGTCCCTGTTGCATAGATAATTGTATCCTGCTTGTATTGAGTAGCTAATGCCAGTGGGGTCCCATTGGAATCCATCCTTGCCATTTTTTATTGTAGGAGCAATGTTGTGGAGGTGTATCTAAAAGTTGTCAAGATTCTCTTTGAGTCGTTGAGGGATGGGAGGAAGGCTCCATCTCTTCCAAGCTTGGGTATTTGTGTCCCATTGCGAAATTTGATTTAAACTGTATATTCCTTTACTTTGAAGAAAGAGAATTATTGGAGCCATAACTGGAAGACTGCTAATTGGCTGATTCCCCATAATTTTATCAGTGTCAATGTTGATTTTGCTACCGCCTTTGGGAACCTTGGAGACATTTTGAGCCACAAAGGGGATGGCTTTTTTACAGAGTTTCCAGATCCTTGTGTTGTTCCTGTTGGGTATTTCAGTTGTAAGCAGATGCTTCCTTGGGTGGCTGAGATATTTGGCCTCCAAAACTTTTTTCCACCAAGCTGATTGGTCTTCAATAAGCCTCCAGACTATCTTGCCGCCAAAGGCTGAATTGGTGAGAGATGGGGATCTAATTCCAAGACCTCCATTTTCTTGGTTTTGAATTACTTGTTTCCATCCAACCAAGTTATATTTTCTCTTTTCATTTTTCCCTCCCTGCCAAAGGAAAAACCTGAGAATACTGTCCATTTTGCAGAGAAAAGAGGCTGGAGCCTAGGCAAGGGAGAATTGGTAAAGAGGAAGAGAGGAAAGGCCTGATTTGAACAGTACCAATCGTCCAGCTGGGTTGAGCCAAGTGGATCCCCACTTTTGAGATTTTCTTTTCATTTTATCTAAAGTTGTTTCCTAAACATCAACTCTTGCATTTCCTATATTCACTAGCATTCCCAAATAACTGAAAATGGTGCCAATTTAACTTTCAAGGCACACCGAAGATGTTGGCTATGTTTTGAAGCGTTTGAGCTGAGGCGTTCCATCTAGAAATACAACTTTTGAAGTGATTAATCATTCCCCCTAAATATCTCATGAATTTGTCTAATAAAGATTTGAATCTTCGAGCTATGATTGCGAACGCCCCTCCAATTAGTGGGGTATCATCAGCAAATTGGGAGTGATTGATGTTTTTCACTCCATCTTCAAATTTGATTCCAGTGATGAGGCCTGTCTGCCGCTTATGGTCAAGGGTGCAACTGAAAGACTCAGCCATTAAAAGGAAAAGGTATGGAGACAAAGGAAAGCCTTGCCTTAATCCTCTTGAAGATTGAAAGGCAGGGCTAGGTCTGCCATTGATAAGGGGAGCTATCCAAGGGCCAGAGATACAGGCTCTTATGAGATCAATAAAGAAGGATGAGAAGCCCATTTTTTGAAGAACAACAAATAGAAAGGAGTGTTTAACCCTGTCAAAAGCATTTGCCAAGTCCAATTTCAGGATGAAGCCCTTTTAATTTCTAGAATGGCTTCCTGGACTAGGAGAATAGAATCTGAAATATGCCTATTTGTCATAAAGCAACCTTGGTTTTCAGAGATTAACATAGGCAATAGAGGTTTGAGACGGGAAGCAAGAATTTTTGTGAAAATTTTGTAGGAAGAATTACATAAGGATATGGGCCAGAAACGGGAGAAATTTGAAGGCTAGTTCTCCTTTGGAATGAGGGCCAGATGTGTTGAATTTGTGTAGCCTCATAATTTATTTTTCCTCTGAATCCATTTAAAGTATTTGATGAGGTCCTTTTTGATCATTTCCTAATACTCCCTATAAAAACAAATAGGAAAGTCGTCCGGCCCTGGTGCCTTGTCTGGCTGGAGGCCCCAAATTGCTTCCTTGATTTCTTCTTCTTTTATTTCCTCTGTCAACCTTTCATTTGCTTCTGCCGCAATCTTTTTTGGCAAATGTTGTAGGAAGTTAGCATAGTTTTCATCCTCCCCTCATTCAATTAGCAGCTCTTTAAAATGTTCTGAGGCAGCGTTTTTTATGGCAGTTTGATCATTGTGTTGAGTGCCTGCATTATCTGTGATCGCTGTTATATTATTTCTGATTTTCCAAACAGTGGCTTGCTTATGGAAAAAAGCTGGGTTCCTGTCTCCGCTCTTCAACCAAGTCTGCCTTGATTTAATTCACCATTTTTCTTCCTCTTCTCTTCTGATATTGTATAGCTGACTGTAAAGATTTTCTTCTTGATTTTTTTTAGCCTAATAATATTCTTGCTTTTCTAGTGCATAGTGGAGTTCTTCAATTTTGTCTTTCACTTCTCTTTTCTTTGCTTCTGGCTCTTTATATTGGGTTTTTGCCCAATTCTTGAGAGCATTCTTTACATTTCTATGTTTGCTTTCCCAAATAAAACTTGGAGATCCTTCGACATGTTGGCACTAAGTTTGTTGGACCAACACTTTGGTTGTTTCAATATCATTCCATAAAGGACTGTATTTAAAGGGGTAGAGAGATTCAAGGGTTAAAGTAGTGGGATAATGGTCTGAAGCAACAAAAGGAAGGATGGAAGCGTTGACAGCTGAAAAGGTCGAGAGAAGGGATACATTTACCAGGATTCGGTCAAGCCTTTCCATAATATTATTTCTGCCCAATCTACGATTACTCTAGGTGTATTTGTGATTCTTTGGAATGATATCGACAAGATCACCATGTTGCATAACATTTTCCAATTGATTTCTAAAAGGATCTGGGTTGAAGTTGCCTCCACGTTTTTCATTAACATGTAAAATGAGGTTTAAGTCACCTCCTAAAATGATGTTGCTACTATTTTCTTCTGCTATATTATTGTTGAGAGAGTCCCAGCAAACTTCTTTATCTCTATAATGATTCGGGACATAAACATTGTAAATTACTATCTGTTGACTGTTGATAATATTCTGCAATACAATCTTGACCCAATGTTGTTCTACTATTTCTGTTGTGTTGTTCCATTCATCTTGAAGCCAAAGTGTAGCAATTCCTCCTGAGGCTCCTCTGGAATCATATATACATCCTTTGTAGCACTTATGTTGTTCAATAATATTGTTCATCTCTGGCTGTCTCTGCTTGTTTCTTGGAGTAAAACAATGGTTGGTTTCTCTTGGTTAATAAGATCCTTTAAGGCATTTGATTTGGAGGGGTGCCCTAGTCCCCTGTTATTCCATGAGAGGATTAATCATTTCAGGTGAGAGGTACGAGGAGTTGCTCTCCCTCCCTTGTCTTTGTTTACTATGTCTTTGTCTTTTGGTCCTTGAATATATGATTCAATGGGGTTTTGGAGCCCCAATGCTATGTCTTTTTACGCATTTTCATCCATGTGTTGTTTGGCAGACTTTCTTCCAAGCTTCTTTTCATTGTCTAGAATGGATCCATGCTCCTTGGAATTGCTTCTGGTGATTCTGAGAGGGGGAGGATCAGATGGGAGAGAAGAGGAAATGACCTGGGGAAGGGGAGAAGAGGTAGGATCAAATTGAATCAAGGGAGGGGATTCCTCGGGAAGAGAGAGGATGTGAAAGGGATTGGAAGAGGGAGAAGAGGTAAGGGGATCCGGTTGGCGATCAGAAGATAGGGGAGGTTGTGGGGAAGAAGGGGGAGGAAATGAAGGCGAGGGAGAAGAGGGAGGGGAAATTGGGGGAGGTCGAGAGGAAGGACCTGCTTCATGGGATGGTTTAGGATTAGGGGCTGTCTTTTTCTTTTTAATAGTTTCCCATTGCTCTTCTTGTGGATTATTTTCTACATTAGAAATTTTAGTGCAACGATTAGCAAAGTGACCGTACTCATGACATACCTTGCACTTGAAGGGGATATGTTCATAGTCAAGTTGTTGAATGTGCGTCTAGTCGTCAACCTTGAGATTGATGGCTTCTGGCAGGCCTTTACCCAAATCAACTTCTACACAGATGCGGGCACAGGCCTACATGTTATCTTTTGGTTCACTCCGATCAATGTATTTCCCAACAGCATTCCCAATAGCACGCACAGATTCGTCTCCCCAGCAATGTAAGGGGAGGTGAGGAAGTCGGACCCAAACAGGGACCGCATTAGGAATATCAAGCTCTGGGTCAAAATACAGAGTCCATTTGTTTAAATATAAACTTCTGGAATCCATGAAATAAGGCCCATTACGGAAGATTAAATCCTTGTCTTCCTTTGTCTCAAAATGAAATGTAAAATATCCCTTTCCACAAAATCTGATAGAGATTTTCCCTTGTATTTTGTCTATCCAATTCCTTTCCACCCACCTCTGGACTATTTTTGGAGAGAGCCAAAGTCCTATAAATTGCCCAATAAGTCATTTTTCTACCAAAGCAAGAGCAGCCATTCTGGGCAAAGTTGGAGGGAGAGAAACTTCCTGTAACCCATCAAGTTTTTTCACGAACTTTGAGACTGAAGGGAGAGCTCGCTGAGGAGGCATGGACTTGATCAAGGCAGAGAAGGCGTGTTGGTGAGCTGCCTCCTCCGGCGAAGCCTCTGGAGGGACCATCCCGAGCTGCCGAAAATCGGTTCAAACCTAATGTTTGCAGGCGGCGGTGGGAGCAGAGCGCGCATCGAGTCGTTTTGACCAAGAACAATATGTTATATTTAAAAGAAAATTATAATTTAGAAATAAATAAAAATAATTCAACAAACTTAATTTTGAAATTCCTCAGACATTTCCTCCAATGATAATCCCCTTGACCTCACACGAGATAATATTGCTTTGACAATTTTTTCATCCTTCACTCCTTGCAATGCTCTCCAAGGTGTGATAATCATATTTTCTGGAAGCTGCTTTATTTCAAGACCTGATTTACTGTTGCTACATATCAATGGCTTAGACTTTTTGACCTTCTGGTTTTTAATGCCAATGCTTTCCCACATGCTAAAAATATCATTAATCAACTCCCATATCTCTCCAGTTCTAAATGCCAACTGGAAAATTTTATCAACACCTCTGAATAAATCACTAAATTTGTTGTTTTTCCCACCTTTTGAATTGACTTTATCTTCAATTGGATAGCCTATTTCCATACAACATTCCTTTCGGAAATCTACAGTAACATTTATCCTATCCCCACCACATTTTTCTTCAAATTCATTATGAATAAAGCTAACCCTTTGGATGAAAGTCATAGACATCCTATATTCATTATTTGAATTATGATCCCATGCCACTAACTTTGCTTCTGTATCTGATAAACCAGCATAAATGATACATTTCATCGTTTCAAAACATGGGTTATTGGGATATTCCTCCATCAATTGTCTTTGAGCTTCTACAGAATGGTTACCCCCAAGCACATAATAATTGTATTCAAAACATTTTGACTTATCAAATGATTCTTTGTTTGGAACTTGAACTGCATCAACAAGAAGCACATAACTAACCACATGAGCATATGGATTGTACCTCATCAATATCTTCAATTTGTGAACATGCAGATGATGTGGCTTTCTGATTTGATATTGGCATTGTCCTTCACTTGCCTTATAGATTTGTCTAATATTAAGCTGAAATGTACGACCACCGTCAATTAAGTTTCTCTTTGTCAAATTCTATCGAATGGCATTTTGTTTTGTTTTGATAATGACATCCTCTAAATTAGCTCCTAGTGTAATGATTTCATTGCTTTCTTTTGAAGTTTCACTAGGTTCTTGACTGTTGGTAATGACTACTTCAAATTCTTCAACTTTACTTTTCTTCTTCATAACATTCTCATCATTAACTGTAACAGATTTATTCTTGGGCATTGTTACTTTTGGTCTTTTACGGCTCTTCTCAGTTCCAATGTCATCTTCAGTAATGACAACATATTCTTTACTATCAGTTTCAACTTCATCGTCTTCAAAAGTAATTTTTCTACCCTTGCTAAATTTATCCACTAGAGGCATTTTTTTTCTGATCCCTTAGATGTAGTTTTCTAGCATCATCAATTACAACATTTTTCTTGTTTGTCATATCTTCTTCTAACACTAAGTAGAAACTGCTGACAACTTTCATAATATCATTCTCTGTGAAATGAATGCCTCCCAACCTAATTGAACAACTTTCAACAAAATTCTGCCAAACAAAATATCATAGGTCAATAAAAACAAAGTTAAAAAAATATAGTGAGACAGTTACAAGAATGCAAAACACAAATATAAATAGCAATACTTACAATATTTTGTTTCATCTTATTTACAATTTGTTTACACAACTTTGTAGATACCTCTCTCGTGTCATATAATGAATATAATAACTGGTATTTAATCCTTTCGTGTGACTTGGGAGGTTTTGTAAGTATGTAAACAACTTCACTGTCCGATACTGAACTCATGTCTATGACTCTTCCCATCACGTCATAAATTCCATTATCATTCGGTATATCAATATATAGATATATATTCACATTTTGGCTTTCTCTTTCTTTCACATACCAGATTCTTAATGGACGTTTCACTTCTTTTGATTTCTTCCAGTATGAAATCATCTTCTTATCATTAGAGGCACTTGAAAGATTTGTAGCCATCAGCTCAAGTGGAGTTCATTCACCAATGTTTTTTGAAGATCCACCTTTAAGAGTCTTTGGTCCAGAAAGATTCACAGAAATCTTCTTTGATGCCATTTTCCTGAAAAAAGAAACACATAAATTAGTAAATGACGAAAACATATTAACTTAAAATTAACAACGAAAACGATAAATGATAATTAATTTTATAAATCATAACAATTTTAAAAAAATTTAAAAAATTAAAAAATACATCTCGCTGCACCCTGAAAATCGGCCGGCCAACTAAGCCAGTCGTTGGGTCCAGCCCCCTAGCCCACCATAGCGGCCCAACCACTACCCTTCGCCA
>APFE031348415.1:42993-58540 GCA_000404065.3 Pinus taeda
CGCGGGGTGGTGGGACGATTCTGAGAATCGTCCTACCACCTTGCAGGCAAGCAAGCCAACCATACTCATCGCCCCTAACCTACAGTCCCGTTTGGCCACCGTGAGCATTACCGGGCCCGTTTGGCCACCGTGAGAATTACTAGGCCCGTTTCGGCGTCGTGAGATTTACCGGGCCCACCATGCTCACAGCGAACGTAGTGGGTAAATTTGGCCTGCAAAAAAAAAAAAAAAAATCAAATCTACTTCATTAAACTTATTTAATATTAAAATTTGCAAGGAAAAAAATTAGCTAATTTTTCAATTGTGAGAATTCTCCATTGAATATGTTATTGATAGCAATGTAGTTGCTCCACAAATTCGATCCATGTCTTTCAACGAATCTCAGAAAACCTTGATGTGATGTGAGTAATAGTGATAATAGAATTTATTATATACTCTAACTATTAAAATAATTTAGGTAAAAGTTGTAGTTTTCAATTTTAACTTTAAAGATTTATTTCATAAAAAGATTTAGTTTACATTTTTCAAAAAATTGTAGAATAAAATAATGAAGGGAAATAAATCTAACAAAATTTTTGGGGGGGAATATTTTAGCGAAACTTTTTGGAGGGAAAATTCCATTCTCTAAGCTATATAATATCTTTAGGAGACTCTGCATTTGTATCATTCAACCTCTTCTATTTGAAAGGGATGGATTCTCTTGATAGTGAAGTTTCACTTTGTACAGCATCAACATCTTCATCGTGCACCAACTCTATTCATATTGATGCAAAAACTCTATTCATATTGATGAATATAACGAGAATTCTTCCACTATGAATAGAAAGTCAATTCTTCCACTTAGTCTTAATCCTAAGGGCTATGAGAGCAGCACTGATGAAAGAGGGAATGGATAATTTCAAATAAATAAAGAGTCATGGATTCCACTTAATCATAATTCTAAGGACTATGAGAGCAGCAGTGTTGAAGAGCATGATGATGAATTTCAAAAGAATGAAGTGTCACGGTGTCCACTTAGTCCTAATTCTATGGACTACAAGAGCAGCAATGATGAATATCATGATGATGAAGTTCAAAAGAATGGAGTGTCACGGTGTTCACTTAGTGCTAATTCTAAGGACTATGAGAGCAGCAGTGCTGAAGAGCATGATGATGAAGTTTAAAATAATGGAGTGTCACGGTGTCCACTTAGTCCTAATTCTAAGGACTATGAGAGCAGCAGTGTTGAAGAGCATGATGACAAATTTCAAAAGAATGGAGTGTCTCGGTGTCCACTTAGTCCTAATTCTAAGCCTTACGAGAGCGATAGTGATGAAGAGTGTGATGATGAATTTCAAAAGAATGGAATGTCACGGTGGCCACTTAGTCCTAATTCTAAAGACTATGAGATCAGCAGTGATGAAGAGCATGATGATGAAGTTCAAAAGAATGGAGTGCCACGGTGTCCACTTAGTCCTAATTCTAAGGACTATGAGAGCAGCAATGATGAAGAGCGTGATGATGAATTTCAAAAGAATGGAGTGTCACGGTGTCCACTTAGTCCTAATTCTAAGGACTATGAGAGCAGCAGTGATGAAGAGCGTGATGATGAATTTCAAAAGAATGGAGTGTCACGGTGTCCTCTTAGTCCTAACTCTAAGGACTATGAGAGCAGTGGTGATGAAGAGCATGATGAAAATTTTCAAAAGAATAGAGTGTCACGGTGTCCTATTAGTCCTAATCCAATGGACTATGAGACCAGCAGTGCTAAAGAGCATGCTGACAAATTTTAAAAGAATGGAGTGTCACGGTGTCCACTTAGTCCTAACTCTAAGGACTATGAGAGCAACGGTGATGAAGAGCATGATGATGAATTTCAAAATAATGGAGTGTCACGATGTCCTCTTAGTCCTAATTCTAAGGACTGTGAGAGCAGCAGTGATGAAGAGTGTGATGATGAATTTCAAAAAAATGGAGTGTCACGGTGTTCTCTTACTCCTAATTCTAAGGACTATGAGAGCAGCAATGATGAAGGATAGGATGATGCATTTTCAGTAAGTAAACATTCACATTTTTGACGTAGTCTTAATTCTATGGACTATGAGAGCAGCACTGACAATGCACATGAAGAAGAATATCCAATAAACATCGAGTCAAATTTTCCATTCATTTTGAATTCTAAGGACTGTGACAGTAGCACTAAAGAAGGGGAAGATGAAGAATATCCTCCAAGTCAGTATTTGAAAAGCACAGTTGATCATAGTGTGGATAACATTCATCTTAATGATGATGAAAATCCTTATACAAATGATGATCCAATGATGGAGATGTTGCCAAGAAATATTGTATCGAGGAGTAGGAGCAGACCTTTTCGTATCAATGCAAGATGTTCTAGTTATACAAGGGATAGAGCAGAATATCTGACGAGAAGAAGTTCAATCAGCGCTCTCATTTCAAGTGAATGTTGTCAAAAATATTGCTTGAAACATATGGTTTTCAAATTTGCATTAGAGAGCAGGAAGAGATATTTGTCAATGAATAAAAGCATGCAAAATTCATATTTAGTTGGGTGCATGCAATCTACATTGTCAGGTTATGATGATAATATTGCATCTTTATTTATCTGTAGAAAGGCTTTCAAAATGTTTCATTCGATTGGGAATTTTCGTCTCTCAAGAATTCAAGAAAATTTGGAAAAGGATCCCACATTTTATTCAGAAGTACATCATGAAAGATAGTTTGGGCCATTATCAAATACTGCAATGTCATGGATGAAAGATTTCTTTTCAAAGCATGGAGAGTGTATGCCAAATGGAGAGACAATACATATTCCAGATAATTTTTCAAGACGAGAAATCTACAACTTATACAAAGAATATGCAAAAGGTGCTGAGGGACATGGTCGGTTTATTACATATTAATATTTTGTGAAGATATGGAAGAAAGAATTCAACAATGTTCATATTCCTAAGAAGACAAGGATGGGGATTTGCAGTACATGTGCTCCTCTTAAATAAAAAAGGGACAAATGAGAAGGGTCAGAAAGAGGTAAGCATTCATAATTTTAACTTTTAAAATTGTATAGTCATCAACTATGAAAACATATTTCTTAATGGCTTTCTTTTATGTTGTGTAGATTCAATTGTCAAAGAACTTCAGGAGCATCGCGAACAACAAACAAGTGAAAGGAAAAAGTTTTACAAGCATCAAAAGAAGTGTTATGATAATCTGAATAAATATTTGGGTTTGATAATTGATGGTATGGACCAGAAGGAAGCACTTTTACCACATTTTGTTCGCACACCCAAAAATTTACAGGAGGAAAATTTTATTCAGTATGATTTGGCCGATTGTATGGTCTTCAATGGGAAAATATTACCAAGGGTGTACTTCACAGCTCCAAATATTCATAATGATGCAAATATGACAATAACCATAATTCATGATGTGCTTTCTCATTGGTCTGGTAATCTTCCTGAAGTTTTGTATCTACAATTGGACAACACTTGCCGTGAAAACAAAAGTCAGATTGTTTTTCGATATCTAAACATGTTTGTTGAAATGAAAAATTTTCAGAAGGTAAAGGCTGGTTTCCTTCTTATTGGACACACTCATGACCATATTGATCAGATGTTCAGTTGTTTTTCAGTCATATTGACGAGGAAGGAAGTTGGGAGCTTGCCATCATTAATTGAATGTATTAATAAATCATACATGTTAGAGCCTAGTTTTGATGTGTTGGAAGAAATTTTTGGCATGCGAAGGTTTATTCTGGGACCGCATGGTGAGGAGAAATGCATTGAACAACTTAATGACATTAGCTTCCAATATCAATTCCTTATCAAAAAAATTGATGGGAAAACACTAATATGGGGCAAGAAGTATTCAACTACTCTAGAATGGGCATTGTCATTAAGTTTGGCATTTTTGAAGTTCATTGCATATCATCCAACATTTTCATCAAATATATGGTTATTACAATCAGTTGCTGAAGTTCATAATGCACGCAGATAGAATAGAGATATAATTTATTCTAATTACATATAAGAAACTAAAAAAAATATTAGATATACATATGAGTACTTCGATATTGCTGATTCAGTTTGTTGGGAGTCTTTTTTCAATAATTAAAGTGATATCATTTCAAGAACAACAAGTGAAGATATACCTTTGAAAAATCCATTTATTGGCCACAAAATATGTCAAATGAACATGAGGAAAGAAACATTGTTGAACAACAAAAATCTCAATGTATTATTAATTCTTCAGAGGTAGAGGAAAGAGAGATGTATATTGGTTCCAGAAGGTCTCGTGCGCAACGTGAAGCCATGGAATACCTTTACAGGGGTTCAGTACAGGATATTATGGAGGGTTGCATGATCGCAGTGTTAACAGATGGAGATCCCAATGGCTATCCATTCTGGGTTTCTAAGGTTATAAAGGTCATTACAGAAAATGAAGATATTATAGGTTTTGAAGTACATTGGTATGCCACAAATACCCACTCATTCAATGGTGTGTATAAGCTAGAGATGGTAGTTAATAAAAAAAAATTGGTGGAAAGGGAAAAACAAAGGGTACAAATATAAATCGTCGCCACACAGACCTCTTAAAATTGGAGGATGTTGATATACTTGGTTATGACTTCGATTTAACAAAGAGAAGAACTCTTCACTTCAAGACGATAGAGATTCTGAAAATGTTGTTACCAGAAGGAACAATGCTGAGATGGGAGTCTGTTGAAACTGGTCATATATGTAGAAGAATTTTGAAACCTGAAATGATGGGCATGCATGTGGACTCAAATGGGGCACTAGCTGATGAAAGAGAAGAACAGACACATCTTCATCTGCATCCAGTCTTTCATCTGAAGATGTGAATTCTGATGGTGTGCAAGAAAATATGAGTGATTTTGAATAATTTTCTAAGAGAGTTTATATAACTGATGTTTGCATCTAATCTTGAAATAAAAAATTTAATTTCCCTATGGTTTTAAATCATAAGTTATGAGTCATATTATGTTTGTTCGATTATATGTTTTAATTATGATGATTTTTATTGTTTAGAATATCTACAATGTAACAATAACACAGAGATATAATTTATGTTTCATTCAATCTACAAATAATGGCATTTTGATTAATTTAGTCATGTTATTTGTTCATAATGTTATGGTTTTTTAATATTATGGTTGAAAATTTTCAATTTTTTTTGTATCCCTAATGTTATGGTTGAAAACAATTAGAATTTTAGCAATTTTTAGTGTCATGTTATTATATGTTTAACAACATGGATGAAAACTAATAGAATTTTTTAATGTGTTTCAGATACCATTATTTTATCTTTATCGTCATTACTAAAACATGTTGAAATTATACTTAAAGAAAAATGTTATTCTACCAAAAACATTAGTGTGTTTTTTCCTCAAAAGAATTTGTTCCGGTAACAACACTTTTCCTTTCCAGGGTGTTTTTTGGACAATTTTTGCACAAATTTTTTTCCTTCACTGCCATTTTTAAAACATGTTCAAAATTGACCCTAAAAAACCATCGTTCCAGTATACATAATTTTTGTTTTTAACATTTATTTTCATGTTTTTTTGGGGTTTGTTTGCCAGAGTTCTCATTTTGAGTTTATAGTTCCTATTTCAAAGTTTACATTGTTTCCTGAAGACATTACATAGTTGCCACTTCATAGGGAGGTAGAATTTTCTATTGAGTTAGTGCCAGGGCTCCAACATCAAAAGCACCTTACAAGATGTGCACACCTGAGTTGGTTGAGTTAAAGTTGCATTTAAAGGAAATGTTGGACAAGCGATACATTAGGCCAAGTGCATCACTTTGGGGCACACCGGTCTTGTTTGTGAAGAAGAAAGATGGTACTCTAAGATTATGCATTGACTGCATGCAATTGAACAAAGTGACTATCAAGAATAAGTACTTGTTGCAAAGATCGATGAATTGTTTGATCAACTGAAGGGAGAAACAATGTTCTCAAAGATCAATCTGAGATCCAGATACCATTAGGTACGCATCAAAGAAGAGGACATTTACAAGACATCATTCAGGACAAGGTATGGGCATTACAAGTTTGTTGTTGTTCCATTTGGCTTAAATAATGCTCTAGATACATTCATGTGTTTGATGAATAGTGTGTTACATCCATATTTGGATAAGTTTGTTATTGTTTTCATTGATGATATACTGGTATATTCTAAAAACGAGGAAGATCTTGCTGAACATTTAGCGGCAATGTTGAGCTTATTGAGGGAGAATCAGTTATATGCTAAGCTTAGCAAGTGTAGTTTCTTTAAAAGTGAGGTACACTACTTGGTACATGTTGTCTCCAAGGAAGGCATTGAAGTAGATCTAGAGAAGATAAGGATCATCATGGGGTGAGTAGCTCCTAGGAGTGTGGATGAGGCAAGATATTTCATGGTTAAGGCAAGATATTATAGGATGTTCATTAGGAACTTCTCTTAGATTTCATATCCCATCACATCATTACAAAGGAAAGGTAAGAGGTTTGAATGGACAAAGGAGTGTGAGGCTAGCTTTGATCAAATTAAGGAGTTGTTGACACATGCACCAATGTTACAAATTGCAGATCTAGACAAAGACTTTGTGGTATGCACAGATTCTTGCAAGAGAGGTCTTGGTGGAGTCCTTATACAGGATGGACAAGTGCTATGCTTTGATTTACAAAAATTGAATGAGCACAAACAGAACTACATGAAATATGATCTTGAGTTAGCAACAATCATACATGCATTGAAGATGTGGAGACACTATCTTCTTATAAGGAGGTTTGTACTATTGGATGATCACATTGGGTTGAGGTATTTTTTTGACCAATTGAATCTGAACGCTAGGCAGGCTTGATGGTTGGCCATGATTAACGAATTTGATTTTGAGATTAGGTACATCAAGCGTAAAGAGAACAGGGTAGAAGATGCTCTCAGTATATGGGTATAGGTACATCACTTGGAAGCTATGAGTTCCTATGGGACATACTTACATGATAGTATCTTGTAGGCAGGTCAGTGGGATGATAGGTACATGGAGATTGTGCACAGGTTACAGCAGGGTACTGGTACAGGTACATGTATAGGTGAAGGTACATACTGTATGGATTCTTGTCTTACAATGGATATATTGATCAGGTTTTGAGATAGGATATAGTACCAGATAATAGTGAACTCAAGGCGGTGATATTGAGGGAGTTTCATGTGAAACCTTATTTAGGTCACCTAGGTTATTAGAATACACCGACAATAGTGAAGAAATTATATTATTGGCAAAATTTGAAGATGGGCGTAGTAGATTTTATGGGGAGGTGCTTTGAGTGTCAGCGAGCGAAAGTAGAGTGTAAACATCCATGTGGACTACTACAATCAATCGAGATTCCTCAATGGAAATGGGAGGTTATTTCCATGGATTTCATCACATGGTTTCCTACGACAGTGAAGCAACATGATTCCATTATGGTCATCGGGGACAGGTTAACAAAGGTTGCACACTTCATTTTAGTGAAGTCTACATTCTCAGCTAGCGATGTGGCACATATATTCATCAGATATGTAATCAGATTGCACAATGTTCCAAAGAATATTATGTCAGACATGGATGCGAAGTTCACTTCCAAGTTTTGGAAGAAGTTATTTACAAATTTGGGCAAAGAATTGGCCTTCAACACAACTTATCATCCACAGACAGATGGACCAAAAGAGAGGGTCAACAGGATATTAGAGGACATGTCGAGGATGTATGTGATACATCATCAATAGAAGTGGGAAGAGTATCTTCCTTTGGTTGAGTTCACATACAACAATGGTTATTAGGAGTCGTTGAGGATGAGTCCTTTTGAGGCATTGTATGGGCAGTATTACAACACTCCCATCAGTTGGAGTGATATGGTTAGGAGGTTATTGATTGGACCATATTTGTTGGCAGATATGGAACATGAGATGTAGGTGATCAAGAAGAATCTAAAGACAACATAGGATATGTAGAATATTTATGCATATAAGAGTAGGTTGTTCAAGGAGTTCCAGGTTGGGGAATAGGTGTACTTGCGTATAAAAACAAAGAAGAGCTTCATGCATATTGGATCATGTGCTAAGTTGGAACCACAGTTTTGTGGACCCTTCAATATCATTGAGAGGATTGGGCTAGTAGCCTATCAACTTGCACTGCCTTCGACAGTGAAAGTCCATGATTTTTTCCATGTGTCTTTGATTAAGAAGTATGTTAAGGATGTTGATCATGTGACTGATTGGTCGGTATTACAGGTGGAACCAGATGGATAATTCTAGCCAGAGCCTCAGTGTATATTGCAAAAGAAGGTGCTCATGCTTCAAAATCGAGAAATAGAGAAAATTAAAGTGAAATGGAAGAACTTTGGACCCAATAAAACTACATGGGAGATGGAAGATCAGATGCGGGCTATGTATCCTTCCTTATTTGCCAATTGTGGCAAAGAAACTTCCATATGGTTGTTTGGTACATGATTTATGGTGGTTTTGTATATGCTTTATGATGTTTTGGTATATCCTTTGATATGATGTCTTGATATATGCCTAGATATGGTATTTAGAATATCTTTTAATATATGATTTGGTATATATTTTTGGTAATGTTGCTATATGTACACATGTATATGGATGTAAATACTGCCATGAGCTACGTTATAAATATCCACTATGCAATATGGGTGTTATGTCATTATGATTATGTTGTCATGTTACTATGCTATCATGTGGTTATGTTATCACGATGTTATGATGCCATGTGGGTTGGTACTCAGTAGGATGATCATTGTATATACTGTAATGAGATATGCTATAAAGATCCACTATGCGGTATGTTGTCATGTTGTCCTAACATTTTTCTTTATAGTAGTTATTTCATTGTAAATATTGCATGAGCTATGTTATAAAGCTCCATGAGTAGTATATCTTCTTTCAGTAGGTTTATAAGGTATGTGTGATTGAACACCGAGGACAGTGTCCTCCAAGGGGGAGGGTTCTGTAATAGCCCTCATGAAAATTCCATGTAATAAAAGTTAAAAACAATAACCACGGTTGATGAGACACTTATTCTAAGCTGAGTGTTGGGCAGGACATCCTAGGGGGCATTCATTTAGTCTTTTACTGCTAAGGAAATTGGAAAAGTCATGTGCTAAGGTTTTGGAAAGGAAAATGGGATTTTTAGCACATATATTTATGAAAATAATGGAAATTAGGAGAAAAGGGAGGTGAAAGGTCACAGGTTGCATGTCAGGAAGAAAATGAAGGAAAATAATCGAAAATGAAGAAAATTGAGGCCTCATTCATAAAAGGCTTATGAGGATTAGTTGGTAACCTTTTGTTAGATGAGTTTTGGAGGATATTATTATTATCTCTCTCTCTCTCTCTCTCTCTCTCTCTCTCTCTCTTGGACACAAATATTTTCTTGGAGCAATATTTGCATTGGAGCAAGAAAGGAAAAGAAGGCAAGAGGAAGCAAATGTTAAGAAGGGAAAGGTAGGATCAAGCAGCTACAACAGGATTTATTGCAGTTGTATTTTCCTTGTTAGATTTGGGATGCATGGAATTGCATGTGATTATTTTATATCATGGCATTGGTTCTGCCAAATGTAATAGTGTTTTCAACTTATCCTTGTCATTTCTGGATAGCCATGGCGTGATGGGTTCTCATGTTTTTCTTTAATTGGATTGCCGAATGAATTTGAAGCTGAGTGGGGTGGATCTCTGAATGATCAAGAACATGGCCTAGTGGTCCCTAAACTAGACTATGTATCATGGTAAAGCCACTAGCTTAGTAACCCTTGAGCCAGATTGTGGGTCGCGATAAAGCTAGAATTATGTTTTGTTGGTGGGCCTAGGAATCCTTTCTAGTGAATGGTAGGATATATGGTAAATCCAAGAGATGGATTTCTCTCCATTGGGCCTAGTAATCCCAAGTTTGGGGCATGTGGTAAATCCTAGAGGGTGGGTCTCATTTTAGTGGCTAGTGATCTGGGTTTGTATTGCAGTAAAACCTCAGAGACTAGGAGACAAGAAAATTCCTCACAGTGTAGGAGGAGAAATCCAGTGGAATCCATGCTTGTTTGGCCTAGTGATCGTGTGGAGGTCACAATGAAGCATGTTGTGATGTGTTCATTGTGTTGTCCTTCTGCTCCGGGATTGATTACGGTAAAGCATGATTTCTATTGATGAGGGTGAGGTGGTTTAGCCTCTGTATGCCTTGGTCGGTTCTTTTGGTTCGAGTCCCATATTCATGCTTGGAATATGGCACGAGGGTGAATGGTTAAAGAGAGATTTGGCTCAACCATTCTATGGTCGGATGGAACATGGTAGTCCTATCTTTGGCTGGTTTATTGCATTCATTAGAAATCCATTCCCTTGATTTCAATGTGCAAATGTATTTATGTATATGTGAATTTTGATGGCGGATATGTTTATGGTAATTTTTTTCCTATTATGTTGGTTATATGTATATTCTATGACAACAACTATGTATGGCTCTCACAATGTTTTAACTTGTAAATGAATGGATAGTGTATCTATGGCATAATAATTGATAATGCAGCAAATAATATGAGGGAACAATGGTTCATAGCGATTCTCATATAAGTATGATATCCCTACACATAATTTGTTGTTTGCACCTGTAGCTTACATGTTGATGATATGTTTGACGAAATTCCTAACATGGCTAGTAGGGGTTTGGTTATGGTCTTATTCAACTTATTTATTTTTCATCATTGTTTCCCTATATTTTTAATGATTTCAAGTTATCACTCCATTCTGGACAGTGGCCTATGCTCTGGGCCTAAAAAGGTGGCTTAAATCCCTGGGGTCGCTCGCACAAAACTAGAAATTTTGGTCTCTAGTCACTGGCAGGCAAGCCTATGAGAGCGAATTTGGGTTGTTGGTCGCTCCCTTGCCCATAACATGAGAGCGACTATGGCCTAAGAGATCCAAAAAAACAATAGGACCCAGGGATAGGTTTCCTGAGTGGTTCACTTGTCTCCCAAGGGTTCTATTGATGATGTTGGATGACTGTGTGTGATGTTTTGTCGATTCCACTCCTTAAGGTTGCATAGGAGGTCAAATCTGATCATAGTAGCCTCTCATCTCATGTTTACCTCAGTTGGCATGGTTACTTGGGTGGATGTGGGAGGAGGGTGTTACAGTTTCCATGTTATTTCTAAAATTATCCCACTCCACAATCACTTTGGAGTCCCCAAAAATTCAATCTCCTCCATTTCCAATACCCTAGACAAAAAAGGGACACCCCACAAAGAAAGCAATTTTGCCCCTGTGTTTGTCCATGTTTCACTATTAAATCTAAACCAATAACAATCTTCGGACCTAATGTATATCAACATCCCATTACCACATTGCCTAAATGAAGATGCTCCATCAAAAAACCCAATAGGGAAAGTAATCAATAGATCCTTAAGCCAACAATTCCTTTTTAACTTTTTGCAATTATGAACCTATTTCACACTTTTGTTTATTTAAACCAATATATGTTTAAATATTTATATATATGTTTAAACAATATTTATATATGTTTAAATTTAAACCAAAAAAATTTAGTTGATTTGAGACTACAATCAACGATTAGTTAAAATTTATTTTTTTTTCTATATTTTAATTCATATTTTTTAAATTTTGATTAAATTTAAATATTTGTAATTTCAATATATAAATCTATTATATTTTAATTTTTTTTTTTATTTTTTTAGGATAAATGAGGCTATATTTCAGTAGTAACTTAAGTATACATCTCTACTGCATCTAATATTTACAAGTCATTTATTTATTGAAATATATATAATATTTTTTCTCGATATATTTATTTTTGAAAAAAGAATATTTAATCATTTAAAAGGTGTGTACAATTTTATATTTATTGGAGGCAATGCAATATGCTTTGAAACAGGTGTATGTGGATAAAGTGTGTAGACTAAGCTAACATTTAAATAGATGGATGAACCATATTTTCATATAAGTTTATAATTTTATTTTATTTTTTGTTTTTCTCATGATTCACTGGAATATTGCAAATTATAATATTTATGATACCAAAGTAAAGCACATCATGTACTTTTATATTGGAAAAAAGATTATCAATTTGCATTTTTGTATTGCAATTAAAATATTTTCATCAAACATTAGGTCTCCTTCATAAAGGTGCATTTCTACTGTCACATGAAAATATCCTATGTATTTCTAATCATGTAAAAAAAAAATTGTTTATTGTTTATTGTTTATTGTCGTAGGTATTAGAGAATATATTTTGATATTTTTAATTTTATTTTTTTTGGAATTAGATTTGATTTACTCTGTGAAATGAATATGTGTTATGTTTTTTAGGTTTTTTTTTGAAATTTATATTAATTTATTGTAGGAAATTGAATGTGGTCCTATTTTTATATGTGGTGAATCAGGTAATACAATGATTTATATTAAAAATTGTAGCGAGAGAAGGTTTATTTTGGTGCATGCCTTGGGCAGAAAAACCCCAAATTGTCTCCAGGAGATAGACTTCAATTGTGGTGAGTTAATTTCTAGTTTATGGGAATAATCATCACAAGATCATGCATAGAGTTGGAGCTTCAGTTAAAGAGGAGTCTTCTTTAGTTAACTACAGGATAGATGGAAGTTCGTATTTAGAAAAGTGTGAGTTGGGAAATTTAGTATTTGATTGAAGGAGAATGAGTTATAATTCCAAGTGATGATTGGAGAAGAGAATCAATTCAACTCAGTTAACTAGTCAGTCACAACTCAACTTCCAAATTTGTAACTTGCATATTATAGCGTGGAACAAATCTATAAAGGAAAGACAAAAGGCACAAGTTTTTCAATATTTTTGTGCATAAGATTGTGAGACAACACAAACTCACAAGTTAGTGAGAGAGATATTTTCTTATGGGGTGTGTATTGAGAAGGAATCCATTATGGCAATTATGTGGTAAGAAATAGGAGTTGTGTCCTAGGTATTAGAAGGCCCTTTGTGCTAAGAAATAAGAGACCAATGTGCAAGTAATTTGGGTGAGGTAGTGGATACTTGTGTGCAAGGAATTCAAGCCAAGCATTGGAGACCTGTCCATAAGGAATTCCAGGGAGGCAGTGGAGTCTTGTCCACAAGGTCCTAGGCCAGGCAGAGAGCAAGGAAGCATGAAACGGGTCAACATAATTGTAGGGTAGTTCAGGCTAGTATAACAAAGAACAAGTGTGTTCTTAGTTGAAAATTTTTCCTTGTAATTGATTGAATTGCTCAGTTAATAAAAGACCACATCAACGAAGATGGTTTTATGAGTTAGGTTTTCCTAGAAAATAATTGTGTAATTTTGTGACTATGTTCTTACCTCTATTTTCTAATTATGCTGCTCATAAGTGTTGAGAAATTATGTTTCTTGATCAAGGAACTTTTGGTTCAATTTGCAGTTTCCTTAGCTTCATATTGTTCATCTAAGTAGTTACAAAATTTCACAAAACATTAACATGGTATAAGATCAGAGATTAGTATAAAGACCAACATCAAGTTGATTAGTTAGTGAAGAGCATAAATCACTCAAGAGAAGAGAAAAGAAATGAAGAGATAAGAGAAATTCTTTTGATAGCATTATTGGCTTGAGGGCGCCTGACCCAAGTTCAACATTAATTAGTCAAACAAATCCCTACATTACTGGCCCTCTCGGCATCAACCCACAGAGTGTGGACCGAAGTCTCACCCGAAGCAGTAAGGGGGGATGCTGGAACCAAGTTTCTGCACCCTCAGATGGTTGTGATGTCATTTGATATCTTCTATCCCTCCCTTCATGTAGGTGATATCACTCTAGGGCTTGTAAGACAAACACTCTATTCTGACTTTCAATACCTTCACGAAAGTATACAATCGACCTTCATGCAACCCTACCTTGGGGCTCAGTGTGCCATAGAAATTCGTCAATTACCCTAAGTGATTTTCTTAGTTTGTCAAATACTTAAAGTTATCACCGCGTAATCAAACATTCGTAATTGTGTTTAGTTATTCAATGTAATTGTATTCATTCATGCATCATAGAAGCATAATAAAGAAAATTCATACACAAAATATCCAAACCCATTAACAGAAAAAATACACAGAAATTGTAGAGTAAGTCCTTTTATTAATATCTTCCAAGTGTTACAGACTCTATTCACCCTACACACACAGTTGTAGGGGTCCGCACACTCTGCTGTGAACTTCTACTCTCGACCTCAACACACTCAGCTGCAAAGCTTCTACCTACGCTACAATCCAAGACTTAGGCTTCTTGATCTAAATCTATTACTCTCTTTCTTGTTTTATTCCTCTAACTACTTAGAGCCTAGCTCCTTTTATACAATCCCATGGTCTGCGGACCATGGGTAGATCTCTTGCAGCCAACTTTACTTTACAAAACTAAGGGTGAACTACCCTTTGTGACACATAACACCTTCGTGCTCCGTGACCACAAAATGCGGAGTATTTACAATAATATTACAAAAGTTTGACTTAAACATGGGCTTTTAGCCACAAAACTTCCCTTGGGGGATCCCGCTCCCAACAGGCCCCCAACACAAACATCGTGACTCGCCCTTGAGTCACTCGGTAGGTGTAGATATCTTTGCAGGAAGCCCATCCAGGTCAACTTTGATGACCGTAACTTTAGTTGTGCACTGAGTTGCTGCCTGCTTCACATCTTCGACTATCTTCTCAGTTACTTCCCATGCACTGTCAGCCTGAAGATGTTGTTTTGTTGCTTGCTGAGTCACAAGCTTGCCTTCAATGTTTCTTGTAACTGCATAAGCTTCCTCCAGTTAGGGCTTTAGTCACGCCCTCGGCACTGCTTCCTTGTGCAGCGTTGCATTTGTAAGGACTCTGGACACCACATATCTCCACAATCATATGATATTGTCCACTTTGGGCATAAGCCCTCATGGATTTGCTTTTGGCTTTACCCCAAAAGGCCTCATACCAATGGAGATATTTGTCCATCCTTATATACCCATGGTCCTCCCCACTTCTAGTCAATGTGGGACTTTGGTCGTATACCCAATAATCCTCCCCTCGAACAAAGGACCATCGAGCCTCCCCTCAAATGATTATCCATCCATCCACTCTCTACCAACCAAGATTCTCCACTCCAATGCATTGGAATCACACGCCTTACATGGAGCACCACCTGCCTCGAGAGCTTGCTCTATCCCAGGTCAACTCCTCTTCACCGTGTTGGAACCAAGACATGTCCATGAAGAATTCGAAGCACACTGCCTATCTTACCGAGCTCATCCACGGATCCCATCATGATATTACCGGGGCCCACCACCTTCGTTCGACGTTCCAAGGATTCATCCACTTGGCTAACTTTGAACTTTGGCTCTGATACCAATTGTAAGGACTCTGGATGCCACATATCTTCAAAATGGTATGATATTGTCCACTTTGGGCCTAAGCCCTCATGGATTTGCTTTTGGCTTTACCCCAAAAGGCCTCATACCAATGGAGATATTTGTCCATCCTTATATACCCATGGTCCTCCCCACTTC